>CM076570.1:93751376-93863026 GCA_034641835.2 Pinus albicaulis | reverse complement strand
CCAACAGAGAGGGATTTGGACATGATTGAGACTCTTGCTGAGCTTCAGCAACACATACAAGGGTTGAACTTTGGGATTTAGGATTTCCAAATCGAAGAGTTACCCATGCGACTGCAATGCCTTACTATTGGTTTTCCTAACCATTGGATGCGGTTATTGTGTAGGATAGCTAGATTAGTAGCATGTTATCATGAGCACCACTAGTTTACTTTTGACATTTTGCATACATTTTGAGGTCTGTTGACCAACGTGTCTTGGGAAATTTTTTTGTATAAACCTATAACTATCTATCTTTTTTTTTCCAGGGTTTTCCTATGTTTATTGCACAATCCTATTCAATTATGCGAATGTATCTTTACATGCGTTGCAAATGTCTGTTTATAACATAATCCGCTAAGGAATCAATTAATGTGTTCAATTTTTTGGAAATGTGTTAATATTGAATGAAATAAAAATGTCTTTCCAAAAGTCGAACTCTTGGGAACATAGGATGTAGTGTTGGATTTCTGATAGAATAAACACTAGTAAGTTGCAGTACCACAAGTTGTGAGTCTAACCTAATGATGATGCGGTTAATACCAAATGAAATGGCATTAGAGAGAAGTTCGATCAATGCACTATACTCAATGATATTGTTTGTAGATCAACCGATAAAAATCCCTTGAAAACTCACTAACTCGTCGTTCAGAGAGAAAATGGCTCACACTATAGAGGATAGATTTTGCGTACTGCGACTAGCACCATCAGCATACCCAACGAATGGTTCCAAATATTCAAACATCTGCGATGAAATGTAAAGTGGATTACTAACTTTAAGAAAACTATAGAAAAAAAAATTGATATACTAAATGCAAATCAACAACATATATACAATATAATACAACAGTTTACTATGCTCATGCTTAAGGATAGTAACGTTTCAGATACAACCCATTTCGGGGCTGTGCCAACGGAATTCCATCGTAATCTACCAACTCGTAGGCACCCTTAGCAAGAACTCTTTTGACAATATAGAGGCCATGCGATAACGACTCAAATTTCCCTATACCTATTACATCAGCTTCCTGATCATAAAGATGGACCAGGTCACCCTCTAAGAAGATGCGAGGTTGGAAATGCTTGTTGTATTACGCCTTTATACGTCTCTTATGCGCTTCGTTGGCCAATGCTGCTTCGCGACGCATTTCTTCAAGATGGATGAGGTTAAAAAGACACGCTTCTTCAACAGAGGTGTCAGGTAACAAGTCGATTGTGAGTTTTAATGACAGTATTTCACATTGGATATGCAAGATAGCTTCTAGACCATACACCAATTGAAAGGGGGTAAATCTGGTTGCATTTCTTGCCAAGGTTCGGTATGTCCACAAAGCCAAGTACATGATCAAATGCCAATTTTGTTTGTGAACTCCTATCATTAGTTGAAGCATTCGTTTAAGAATCTTGTTAATAGCCTCAACTTGTCCATTTGATTGTGGATAATAAGGAGTAGAAATATCACGGGACAATCGTAATTTGGCAGTCAACTCATTCATCATTTGATTTTGAAAATGTGAACCATGATCTGTGACTATAGCCTGTGGAACACCAAACCGTGAAATGACATGATTAAATAAAAACAATATAGTTGTTTGTCCCGTGTTATTAAATGTAGGCATCGCTTCATCCCAGTTGGTAAAGTAGTCTACTGTGACAATAATATAACCATGCCCCCCTGACGAATGAGGGTTATAGGTCATGAAGTCAATGCCCCATTTTTCAAATGGCCCCACAGAGACAATAGGATGCATTGGCCCTGGTGATTTTCGGATTTTACGATCAAATATCTGGCACGTTTGACAACTTCTGACCACGAGGATGCAGTCGCGACATATGGTAGGCCAAAAGTAACCGGTGCGGAGTATATTTTGCGCTGAAGCGTATCTAGACAAGTGTCCACCACAAGCCCCAACATGAAAATAATTTAAAACATTTTCGGCCTCCTCATGAGTGAGGCACCTTCTTAAAATTGTATTGACACCATGAAGATAAAGTGTATCACCGATGATCAGATAATATTTGGCTTGGTATCGAATATGTCCCTGGTCAGAGTGAGAGGTATCAGGCCAAAAATTCTGGGTCTGGAGATAAATGATAAAATCCCCATACCAAGTATCAGATGATTCGATCAGAAACAGAGACTCATCAGTAATATATGGTTCTGATGTAGTAGCAGTGCTATTAGAGGGAAGGTCATAGAGAAGCTTAGCCAAAACTAAAGACTTCTTTGACTTGGATTTGATGAATTCCAAATCAAACTCCTGCAAAAAAAAAATCCATTTTGAATACTTCCCCCCAAAAATTGACGTGATAAGATGTAATTCATGGGGTTACAATCCGAAATGACAATGGTCTTCCCGAACAGGATATAGTGGCGAAATATTTGGACAGCTTGAACGACCGCCAAGGCAAGATTTTGTACGTATGAATACTTTACTTTCGTATCATTGAGATTATGACTCAAATAATAGATCATATTTTCTATCCCATTTTCTACTTAGACCAATACCATAGCAATAGTCATATCAATTGCGATGATATATAAGAAACAATAACTTTGATACTAGGGGGATACGTTAATGACGCTCAGAAAAGTGTATCCTTGACAACATCAAAAGAAGCTTGTGCAACCTTATCCTAATGGAAGGGAATCTTATTTTTCAAGAACTGAGTAAATCCTTTAGCCATTTCGGCGTAGTTGGGTATGAACCTCCTTAGGAAGTTAGCTTTTCCTTGAATTTTATTTAATTGAATCAAATTTGATGGCGCAGGAAAGTCAAGAATGGCCTGGACCTTCAATGGGTCGATTTGAATTTCTTATTTTGAGACGACTGTTATCACTCAGATTTTCCTTGAATTTGCTGAAAGAGGAAAGGAGTTCGAGGTAACCACAAACCAATCTTTTAGGTACAGAATCTAGCCAATCTGTACCTAGAGAGGGCTCTCTCTTTAAAATTTAGCTTTGTTTTTAGAAGATATTAGGCTAGTTGTAAAGTCCAAGGGTGTTTGAATTTGGGTGGTGGAATTCAATAGCAGAGGGCAAGATTGAGAAATTTCAGGCCATTGGGCTATGGAGTCAAAAGATGGCTTCACTGGATTAAGTTTCTAGACAAAAGATGGTTTTACAGGGCAAGATAATCAAACAGAGAACAATTTCAGATCTAAAGTGAATGGAATGGATTTAAAATGGATGAAAGGCAATTAAGAATCTTTCAACATATTCATAAGAGGGAAAATTGAGTGATTATTAACAAAGAGCAATTAAGAATTCTTTATTAAATAATCAAAATGTTTAAACTAGAAAAACAGGAGCAATTAAGAATTCACTGTTTAAAACCAGTTTAGAAGAAAACATTTAAAATAAAAATGATTGAAATCATATTACACTTAAGTACCTTCTGATTTATTCCTTTTCATTAGTCATTCAGAAATGAAACACAGTGATATAATAAACAGATATAAAAACTTTAAACACAAGGGAAGGATGACTTATTGATCCGTAGTTTGACACATGAATCTTGTAAAAAGTCTCTCGCTTCAATTCATCATCCAACTTAGCCACAAAAAAATTCTCCAATAACACTTTTATTCCAAAATATTCAATGTTGCAACAGAGTCTAAAAAAATCCACATTCAATACTCCGATTGAGGGAGTATTTATACAAAAAGTTACAAAAAATATCTCATAACAACTTGAGATATTATCTAGGATGACTCATAAGTAAATTACAATAAAATAGAGACAGATGGTCTCGTATATAAGAAAGAATGATAACTGATGTTGTGCTGTTTCCTTCTTTTGAGAATGTGCTGGAGGCAGGCCCTATGCTTTGGCTCATTTCTATTGTTTTCAGTAACTCTGTGCTGGTTGGTCCGTTTCACTAATACTCTTTAACTGCTCTGATACACTTTGACCTTTATTCATCTTTTTATCCTTTTTATCATGATACAATGTGGTAAATAGGCAAAAATTCATGTAAGGATAAATTTTACAAAATTTCCATCATTTCTTCCCACCATTGAACTTCTGGCACTCTGGTCCTTTGCAACTTTCTCAGTGTTTCATCAACCTCAGTATATCTGAAGAAATTAGGATGAAATAGAAACAAATGATTTATTTCATGCTTAAGATAAAATAAATTCTCCAATCTGTCATGAAGATTTTTTCCTGTGGGCAATGCTACTGTTGATGAACTGGCCTGATTGTCAGCGAATTTGTCCAATTTTTCAACATAACTATCAAGGTCCATTAACTTATCTTCTGCAACTATAGGACTGGGTAATCCTCTATTTAACAAAATATTCAATCTTTCTCTAAAGGCAATGATTTCTTCTTGCATATCTGAGCACCTTCGTTCTAAATTCTGTACCAGAGTTCTTTTAGTAAAAAATCTCTTTATTTCCAAAATTGTTCCGGTCCTGTCCTGAATACCAAATTCTGCAAGTTGATTCTTAGTCTGAGTATTCAAAAAATGTATGAGTCTATTGGCTTCTTCTGTCATATTTCCCAACTCTTCTCTTGCTCTCTCAATCTCATCTAGAGACAATTTAACTAAGTCATTCTGTTCATACATTATTTGAATTGAGGACCAGACGTCCTTTATTGATTGAATGATGTTATCCCAAAGAATTTCATTTATTTCCTTTAAAGGTTTCTCTAATGTAAGATCCTTTTCCAATGCGTTAACTGTTTTTTCTAATTTGTTCACCTCTCTTGTTTTATCAACAACACTCATTTTTGAAAGATCATATTTGTGTTCTAGAGTGGCCAATTGTTCCTTTGTTTTGTAGAGCTCGATGACCTAAAGTTTCATTTCTTCCATTGACTTTGTTAATTCATCAGTGTTCAAATTTGCAGTGTTGCCCTGTGACAATTCTGCTGGCTGACCTGTTGTTTCTGTACCTGTCACTACTCCTGCTGTAGACACTGGAATATTTGCTTGCTTATCTTTCAATGAAATCTCAAGCTCCTTTTCATTTGCATTAAGTTGCTCATTCAATTTTAAGAGAAAATCCATTAGTTCGTCCTCCGAATTTTCATTGATGATTTCTGTAGTCTGTGGATGTCTCGAGGCTGGTAACTTTAGTTGTTTTCTCAGAGCTGCAATATCATCATCTTTCTTCTTGATTAAAGCTTCAATACCTTTCACATATTTATGATTATGACCCAAACTAATGATTATTTCCTCCAAAGTTTTGATTCTATTATCCTTAGCCTGGGAGGAGGCTTTTTCAAACTGCAACTGTGTATTAGTGTTATCCAAAGAATCCTGCAACTTATGGGCCAGCATTTATTTATCCATCAGAGTAGAATAAATCATCTCACCTGTTTTCTTGTGTAGCTCAATTTGATCTAAAGGATGGATATCCTTTGCTATGACTTCAAAATTAGTCCTAATGTAATCTGCAGCTGTTTGAGGTTGCTACATATTGGGCTTGAAGTGGCTCATTAACATCTTACCCTGTTGGATGTCATGGGCTGACATCAATCTTTCTTGATTTTTCGGAGCCATTTTCAAATATTGGTTGTACACTTGAAGTCTAAGTGGATCGTTCCTGGTCTTTATATTGGTAAAGGTTCTTTTGATGTCCCAGGCATATTTTACTGGAGGTTTGAAAGAAGATATCTTTGCACTTTGTTGCCTCTGTAGTTCCTTTCTTTGAAAATTAGTGGATGTCCCACTACCTGTACCTGTTTGATGACTGTCTTCTCTTCCCTGGCTATCGGGGATTTCCTGAATTGATTCAACTTCCGGAAGAGGAGTTAATCTCTACCTTTTAACACCTTTCTGTTCAGAGGAGCCACCAATAGGAGTAGTTGCTTCAACCTCTCTCTTTTTTCCCTTTTCTACATTCAGGGGAGTCTGTAAAATTGAAATTTCTGGCTCATTAACCTGAGTAGGAGGAATTTGTACTTGCTCCTGTCCTTTAGAAGTCTGAGGCTATTCTGTCATTGTGAATTTTTCAATTACTTGTATATCAGGCTCCTTTTCTTTTACTTTAGATTCTACTGCCACTGTACTAATCTCCTGCAATTTTTGTTGTGAAGTTCCCGCTGAAGAAGATCCTAGTATCTGCACCTGTCCAAAAGAGTCTAGGTCAAGTATCTTTTCAAGATCTTTCATCACATTTTCAACATTGACCTGCTCACTATCTTTTTCAATCAATGTCCCTTCCATCCATTCATCTGTATTGGCATATTGTTCTATTTCTGGGATTCTGTGATGTATGTAAGGTGATATTTTATTTTTCATTCTTCTATCACAGATAAAGTTGTTTGGATCATAAGGCACCCAGTAGAAACTCCTTTGTAGTCTGAGATAGTCTTCTAAAATTCTTTCAGCTTATTTTCCAGCTTCCCTAGAGTTACAAATAAAGGGACCTAGTTGGCTCTTGATCCTGAGTTGAGCCTTTTTATTTTCATTGCATAAATGAACTATATCTGAATTATTCATCTGCCTAAAATACTCTAATGCAAAGAGTCTCATTGGGACATATTTGGGAAACTTAAATGGGCATAAATCACATCCATATATTCTGATCTCTGTGTGGTTTTGATATAGGTACCAGTCACCTATCTTGTACTAATTTGAGAGCTGAAGGATTTTCTTGATGTCATTATTTACCCTAGGAGGAGAGACTCCTGTCAACAAGGTGGTTGCAGGATGAACAAAAAGGTCAATAAACTCATTATAGGAATAAGGAGAATCAGGGGAATTGTGAGTAATGGCAGACCAAAAGATGACTGACCTAGGATTCCCTTTGGCATCAAGTTTCTTAACATAAAAAGGGAAACTCTCTGATTTAAAGTAAATCATGAGGTGATATATGACAGAAGAATACTTGAACACTCTCTCATTCCCAAATCTCATGAACTAATCATGGATTTTGTCAGCAATATAAGATGCAAAATCGTGCTTTACAGTAGGAGGTTGTCCAGGGGTAAAAATAGATAACAATACTAGGTTTAATTGGTCAACATACTCACTAGTATTGAAACCCATTATGAAAGATATCATGTTCAGAATAAGTCTGCCTTCTTCAGTGAAAAAAGTATACCCATAAGGGTGAGGGCTTTTGGGCTGATGCTTTGGTAACATGAAGGTCTGGCACAGGCGATTTAACTCTTCATGGGATAAATTAGTAGATTTCTCAAGTAATTCAGCCATGGACAGGGGGGTGAGGGCTTGACCAGGTTGGAATTGTAGCATTTCATTTATGGACTGAGCAGTTATTGGGAAAAGGACACTTTGACTTGGGGATAAAACTGCTCATTGGTCAGGATCATAGTTTGCATGGCAGTAATGGATTAACTGAGGAAAAATATGGACTGAGGGGAGAAGGTACATGGGAAGATTAGATTCCCAAAGTCCAAAGATGTCAGAACCATTCAAATAATTGTCTCTGCAGCGGCAAAAAATTCGAAGAGGGTTCTCACTGAGAAGCAGGTCTTGAATTTGAAAATCCATATCGGCTAAAGGCAAATAATCCAAGTCCTTATGAGGGGCATTGAGGGGCACGACATTCAAAGCTACAGGAACTTCCATTTCTGGTTCTTGTGGATTCAGAAATGGAAATTTGGGGTTTTTGTGAAAAGGGGCACGATTACCAATTTTGGGACTATAATTACAGTTTTGGGAATTTAAAAAGACCAAATTGGATTTCTTTTCAGACCTTAGTATGAATCTAAAACAAGAACCTGGAATTTTTAATAGAATTCAGCGGGAAATTGGAATAAATACCTATTTATGGGAAATTAACAGTGGTTAAATAGGTACTGGCTATGGCGAATGAGTTCTGGAGTATTCGGCTTCAATTTTCTTCAGCAAACTAACGGTCGGAAATCTTCAATGGTTGAGTTTTGAAATTTCGTTGCATGGGAGACTGGTTGGCACATGAAATAATGAAAATGATGTGAGCGTATTTGTTTTATTTACAAAGTCAAAAGGGTGGCGGGTTTTGATTGATGACGTCAGTAGGTACGGAGGATGTGTCACAGAGGACAGGCGGTAAGTGGTTTCCATCGCACCGCTTTTGGTGAAGGGTGGTTTTGGGCGGAGGGGCAGCGATTCCATACAATGATTGACACGTGGCATGGTACTGTTTGGAAAACCGCCAGTCCATCGCACGTTATCATTCGTATGCGGATGGCTAGCGATATGGATAATAGCCGTAGATCTTGGACCGGTTGATCGAACGGTTGACGGAACAGGGAGATGACAGGGTTTAATAGCGCAGGCCTGATGTAATTAAACGTTAATCAATCTCATCGGGGGGAATTTGATTGGCGGGGTTAGGCTATTAATTAATCATGAGGATTAATTAATTCCTTTATATGGAAGAAAAGCGATCGGGAACGGTTTGGGGTTTAACCAAAATTAACAGTTTAAGGGTTTAATCTTGGGTAAAGGGAGTCGGGGGATAAAATTACGCGAAGGAAGGATTATTTCTTCAAAGTTTTAGTTTAAATTAAACTTTGGGTTATTTTTTGTTTTAAACACATATAAATATGTTTAAAACTTTTCTCAAATATTTTTTATTATATAGTAATTAAATCAAAGCGATTTACTTACCATAGAGGGCAGGAATAAAATAAAGATATTTTTTAGCCAAAGGGGTATAAAGTGGATTTTTTATTTGAACAAATAAGGACTAAATACTTTGGCTAAAGCTGTAATACATGGGTTTTGGGATATTATATAAAAGGAGTTATTTATAATAGGAGAAGGTGATTTTTATAGGGAGTTAATATGACAAGGGGACAATGTAAACTCAAAATACATTAATATAACTAAGAAAGTGAAGTTTTAAAAGAAAATTGCATTATAATAACTTCATCACTTAGACTTAGAATAAAAAGTGATTTTGAGGGCTTTTTATGAAATATTGCATGATTTTCCTAAGTAAAATGGGATTTTACTTAGGAAAAGATTTTTGAGAGGTGAATGAGTGTTATGATGGATGATTTCAAGTACTTAGGTCTTTCCAATTATTGGGCCGAGGGTACAGTCCCTCCAAAATTCAAGGAAATGCCTTGAGCCCCTCTAATTTTCAATACCTTAGTACTTAGGGAAATTAGTGAAATCTTTAGGGAAAAAATGAAAGGGGAAGTTAATAATTTTGACTTTGCCTTGTTTTCAATTCTTCTAGAGTATTATCTGCCTTTGCACTAGTGATGAAAAAAAAAATTAATCATCTAAAGCCATCATTCATCACATGTAATTTAGCAACATCATCTACCTACCCTACCTACTTTACCCTACCATTTTTTTTTCTTTATTAGGGTGCACTTAGACTGGCAAACCCTTATCACACTTTTCTTTTACATATGGAAATCTATCTAATTCTAACCTTATTACATCCAAGGGCTCAGATTAAATTGTTGAGCTCCTTTTATTTACTCTACCTATCTACTTATCTGCCAAGATTAAACAGTTTAGTCAGATTTTATTCTCTATTTCTAAAACATAAAATTGAAAAATGAATTAGCCAAGTTTAAACTATTTGACTATTCATGAATTGTGGCATAAAACACAAGTTGCACATAATTTTACTTATTACATCAGAGCAAAAAGTAGTGGCATTTAGACTTGCACACTTTCCTTGGCCTTTATTTTGGTGGGGTTCATTTTCTTTCACTTTTTTGGCCTTTTTATTTTTTCACCCTTTGATTTTTATTTTAGGGTATACCCTCTTTACATTTTTAAAATTTTTTGATTTTTTGATTTTTGAGAATATGGAAAACCTTTGCAGTAAGAAAAAGGTATGAACATATTGCGTGGTTCACCAAGTCAATCATGAAATATGACACCTATTGGTATAGGAGTCTAACAACAAAGAATCCTAGAAAATTACTAGAACCAACAAAAAACACACATTTATGTGGATTGAGGTGTATTTTGTAGTGTCGGTAGCATAAAGGGATAACTCTCAAATGCATCGGGTGATGTGTCTGGTTTCGTGAATGCGCAGGTAAATTGTCTAGATAAGGTTTAACAATGTTCTTGATGTCATTGAAAGTATAATACATTTCTCTTTGAAAAGTTTCCCCAATGTTCTTTAAACCAAACGGGAGTTTCCGATAAGCGAATGTGCCCCAGGGATAGATGAATGTTGTCTTATATTGGTCCTTTGGGTAGATATTGATTTGATTGTAGCCAGAATATCCATCCATGAACGAAATTATTTCGCATCCAGCACAAGAGTCAATAATCTAGTCAATAAAGGGAGTAGGATAGTTGTCTTTTCGACAAGAAAGATTAGCATCCCGATAATCAATGCACACTCTGATGGTCTCTTGTTTTTTCATAACAGGAACAATGTAGGAAACCCACTCAGTAAGCAGAACATGGTAAATGAAACCAACACGCAAATGTTTCTCAACTTCTTCTTTAATGGCAACAGCCTTCTTCAGATGAATGGGATGAAGGCGTTGATGTACCGATTTGACATCAAGCTACATATTAATAGTGTTTTCAATGATACTAGTATCTATGCCTGACATTTCCTCGTAAGACCAAGAAAATACATCACAAAATTCACAAAAGAGAGAGTGATATGTTTCGAGTTTTGATGGAGAACAAGACACACCGACATGAATGTTTTCTACAACGTCGAGTTTGGTAGAAATATCGATAGAAATTATTTCTTCAATATTTGATAAATTTCGCTCAAATTCAATTGCATTAGTAGTAAAATAATTCGAAAAAAATGTTTTGATCAAGGGGTGATATAGTTCAATAAGATTATCTTCTTCGTAATCCTGAAGATGGGAGAAATGATGATGATTTCCCATGGTTCTCCTTTTGGCATCATGGATTCCACAATATTCTCATCTGTCAAGAAAGTGGATGAAAAAGTATCAAATGGAGTACCAAAATCTAATGAATGATCAACCTAAACGACCAACGACGATGATTTCAAATTCGTTTCCCAAGCCATATAGATTGATTGCTATGCCAACTAAATTGGGTTGGGCGGCAAAAATTCATCAAACGTAACAACTTTAGAATCACCTGTAATCTTCCTTAAGCTAGATGGAGTGGAAGATATCATGTATGAGGTCTCTATGTTTGCAATTTCTGCCGACATCACAAGCGGTGGTAACACAAAGGTTCCCATGAGAGAGGAATCCTTCAAGATTCCTATGCCAATGTTCTAAAGTGCGATTGGAGTGTGTGAAATAACAAAACACTTCCAGTTACATGGGAACTGGAGGAAAAGAAGGAGAGTTGATTGATGACTGTGATGACACCTTTATGTGGAAAGTCGATCGTTCTAAAATATGTAAAAATGATCGCAGTCATAGCAAATACCCATGGCTTTCTGAGTAAAATTTTGTAATCAAGGGGTCCATCAATGACCTCAACTTCAACATTCACTATTTTCCCCCTAGTTCAACATGCAGGTTATTGATAATACCACAAGGCTTATATGTACGTCCGTCGAAAGATTTCAATGTCATAGGCGATTGAGATAGGCCTGGCGAGCCAATTGACATCAAATAGTTTAGAGACATAATGCACATAGATGCTCCCTCATCAATAATAGTACGATGAATGAGGTGATTGAGAACATTTAATTGGATGGATAATGCCAATTTTGATGGTAATTGTGGCACATAGGTTGTATGATTAAAGACTACGAGATTGGAATCTGTTGGATCAGTTCCACCAATTTGCGACAACAAAGTCTGCTTATGGGAGGGACAATTTTGAAGTACCTCAAGCGCTGACATAGCTGAAGGGGATTGAGCCAAATCTTTAAACAGATTATAATTTTGAGCAACTCGGGCTCGAGGATTAAATGTTGATTTATGAATGACTCCTTCTGTGGCTTGATTTTGTATTCAAGAATAGCAGTTGGCAGCATCGATTCCATAGATGGATACATGGTCGAGGTAGTAGGTTGATCAGTAGCCTAAATACTATAATATTTATTACGCGTTGACACCAAAACACTAGTTGATGGCTTCATGATAGACAACATAAGCACTTGGGAACTAGAAGCTGGATCTGTAGCAACCAAATTTGTGTCAGGATTCAGAAATGGATTTGTCAACACTGCGGATGCATGCAAGGTCTTAACCAATTTTGAGACTTCGACTCGGTGAGGATAGTCTCGAGAAAAGTGTTCCTCATTAAAGATTATGTAAGGGTAACTGGGTTTCCGATTTCCAGACAATTGATCAGATGATATTTCCTGTGGGGTAGAAGTTTTCTTTTTCTTTGATTTCCCCTTTTTCTTACTTCTGGGTTGCTTCTCACTTTTTCCCTTGTCAGATGACATGACATGGATTTCAAAAGAAGGCGCAGGATCAAATGCAATAGATTGATGTGTTCTTGTAGTATCAATCATGTTGTCTCCATCATGAGAGTCCTTAAATGGAGTGGGAACAGTAAAATTAGATCGCGACGCGTTGGGAATTTTCTCGTAGAGCGTGCCAGACTGAGTATAAATCAAGTATAAATACTGGGGATGAGTAATGACTTGATCTTTAGAGACAATGCCACCCTTAGCCACATCCTCAATTATATATGGTAACAGGGACTTAATGAACCACTCAGCAAGGAGCTGATCAGGAACAAATTTCTTAACCATTCTACGACAACGACACCACTCATGAATATGATTAGAAATGTGAGTAGCATTAGTCTGTTTAAAATTAGTCAAGAGTTCTATTCTGGTTTCATATCGTATGGGTAGCTGGAAGTGGGTCAAAAAGACAGTAGCTAGGGCAGTGAAATTATCAAATGAAGCTCTTGGTAACTCAATCTACCATTTTGCGACCAGACTAGTGAGCGTACACTAGAAAATACATAGTTGAACAGAGTCATCATTTAGGGAGTTAGATGAACACCAAAAATGATAAGTCATAACATGCGTCAACGAGTCTTCCCCAGGATTTCCATTGAACTTCGGAATATCTGAGGGTAACTTGTGAGGTATCACTGACCACCAAGGAGCGTAATTGATTGGATCATTGGTAAGCCGATTTAAATCTGGAAACTCTAAAGTTGAAACAAAGGGAAACTATCGATTTAATTCAGGTTGAGCATAGCCAGGGTATGATGGAATTTCTTGGGGAAACAGGCCTTTGAGCACCATCATAAGGAATTTGTTGCTGGTAACCCAGATAGGGGTTGTTTTGAAAAAAAAACACTTGAGGATTCTATTCACCAAAACTTGGGTACGTTACTTGCTGAAATGAAGGTTGTGGAATTTGTGCTTGAGGCCGCCAATGGGTCTGTCCACCAATATTATAACCCAAAATAGGATAGCTTAGATTCGGTCGTGGATAGGTATAACCTAGTTGCGACTACGACATCCCATAATATGGTAATCCAACTTGTGAATAAATAATTCTGGATACAGGTGGTTGTTGTAAACCAGTCGAAGGAGTTGGCTTCTGAGGGCCCAATACTTGAGGGTATTGAGTAGAAGGAACTGCTTGAGATGGTTGAGGTACAACAATTTGAGTCTGTAACAGGGGTCAGGATGTATTAACAAGCATAGTTTATGTGGGTGAAATAGGTTGAATTGGTTGATACGAGTGTACAACCGTTTGTTATTGGATGGGTAGAGTGGGCTGCCACTGAAAAACATTCATTCTGACATTAAGATGACCAAATAAAAATAGAGTACTGTCAATATGGGTGACCATATGTTTCCCCCCAACATGAGGAGTATAATAAGATGGAAAATATTGTTCTCCAAATGCAGGGAGTCTAGTGGAAATTGTACTAGATGGAATATACCCAGATGGACCAGCTTGATATTGCCCTGATGATGTATATAAAGGATCAAGTCATTCAGTACTCACTATAGATTTACTAGTTATAATACCAGATGATGACATTGGTGAATTCCATGGGTTTGAGAATGCACCAGAGAAGGTTCTAGATAAAGATTGGTAACCAGGTGGGACGGAAGTGCCACCAGATAAATGTGACTCTGGTGAAGTTGTGAACATCGACAAGGTAGAAAGAGCAGGTGTTGTCGCAACTGGAATATATGGTCCAGCCGAAGATGTTGGCTCGAGCATGGTTATTCAACCAAATGTATACCCAACTGGATCTATGGAAACTTGAATAGACATAGGATCAACAAAAGCAGAGGAAGGTGACTAAGGAAAAGACTCGTACAGGTAAAGCTTCGCCCCAAAATGAGTTGGAGTTAAAGGTGTTTCGTCTTGTGGTATTTCCTCAATCGAAATTAAACCAGGTAGAAGGATTTCACCGTCAGGCCAAAAGTATATTTTAGGAGGTTGAATACGTGATATGGGAGACTTAATGGATAAAATATATTGTGGGGTGGCCAATAAAGGAACAAATTCTGGTCGTTTGACTTCAGGATTAATATGTTCTAGCAAAAGAGTGACAGGATCCGGATCAACTTCCAGTTGAACAACGTCGGGTTCAGGAGGTATGGTATCACTGATTGGATGGATCGTGACCATAGGTAGCTATGAGGACTCCATCTCGACAAAAATAGATGAACTAGGATTTTTAGAAACAACTTGAGTCGACTCTGGTATATGTGAGGATAATGTATCACCAGAGGTACTAATAGTACTAGTTTCGATAGAGAGATGTTTCCTTCGCCGACTAGAAATGGCTTCCAGTGGTAGATGTGGTTTCAATGCTATTCTACATGAATGACGGGGAAAGGGATGTTCCTCTTCCATGATCACTGATTTATTTTATTACCAAAAAAAAATAAAAATAAAAAAATGGTATTTCTAGGCAAAAGGTTTACCAAGTAATTGTGAACTGCATAATACCTCTTGGCGAACCAAGAAGTACGGGCAGGCAATCTCCCCGAATGTTGTGTTAGGTGTATCACAAGTTACAAGGAGGCCGACTCAGTTCACTATGGATGGATAGAAACCTAAATTTGTCCTCTCAAATATACCCAAAGGTACGTGGAGGCCCAAGTCCGTATTAGCGTTGTCTAATGCGAAACTGCACAGTGAGAGCACTCCCTTATACTTTTTTTACTGGAACACCGCCCTATATACCTGAAGGTACATGGAAAAGCTCTGATATAATTACTATGTGGAGTGAGGTATCACACTCGGAATGTCCCGCAAACAAGTTAATGATAGCTGCTATGTTTAATGATGCTGGAACGCATCTCTAGTCTAGACCTTCTAAATGTTATCATTATGGTTCCAATGCTTTCTTAGGTAAATTTATGTAAATTTTATGTTGATCTTGTTTAGAAATTTGTCTTTGAAGTTCACTACGTGATGTGATGGAAATTCCTAAAAATTCAAACTAAAATGATAAGCAAACTTTTCAATTTTAGTTTTTTCAATGAAAATCCTAGCTACTAAGGGAAAGAATAATCAGTTTTAGAGCAAACAAAAAAGAGCACAAACTAAAATTCAGCTTTCGTAACTTGTTCCTATGCAACACACACAATTCAATATATGCACATGAATTTTTTTCTTTTTATCTCCCTTAATGTGAATGCAAGAAAGGAAACTATATGCATCAAATCAACAAAAATAAGTGTTTTCTTCTTTGAGAAACGAGGAATTTAACAATAGTTTCTCTTATAGGAAAAACAAAGAATGGAACTACAATTTTTCCTACAGGAAATGAAGAATGAAATGACAATTTACTTTACGAAAACAAATGGATCTAATGCAGAAATAAAATACTTTGAATTTGATTTTCCAATGATAAAGAAAAACACTAAAGAGACATTGAACAAATTTACTTTTCAAAGGAGGAAGAATCAGGTAACTTCACTAGTCTCTAAGAGGTATCATACAGTTGAGAATACAACAAAAAAATGGCTGAGAATGATAGCAATGAAAATTTGAATGGAATTTGGTTGGCTAAGGGGAAAACACAGTCTCTAAAGGGAGACAGTGCATTGCAATGCACCCCTGAGTGGGAGACAATGCATTGTGTCTTGACCAACAGTGCATTGGGCGTAATAGTGATTAAAATTACAAGCTACGGAACACAATTCTAATGAAATTATTTCATTCAAAAGTATAATGATTGAAATCAGATGCTATTGATGAGGATTAGCAGAGGAAAAAGCAACAGGAATGATAGGAAAATCCCCAGTGGAGTCTCCAAATTGTTATGTAGAATTGTGATCTACGGATAAATCAAATTCCCTAAGTGTGGTGCTAGGCACTTAGAACAAAAAACGAAAGAATTTGCTAACACTTTCTTTGAAATAAGTAAATACATAGAATGATAGAAGAACCTACTTTTAATCCAAGTGCTTCTTCTTCTCCTGATCTCATTGTTGTTGTCGCACTCAATCCAACTTAGATCACCGGATCAATTCCTACAAACACAAACATAAAGCAACAAAAAACATGCATATATAGATATCAACCTATCTTAATCACTCAAATGGATTATATGTGAAACATATATATCATTCAAGAATCCATTGCATGAGAAATAGAAACATAAAGAGATACATGTATGGGGAAATGAACATCAATATTTATTAAAGAGTAGAAGGGGGAGGTTACAACCAATGATAGATTTGATGCCACCAGCTCCAGCTTCATCCCAGCCTCATCACATCCAACATCACACCAGCAACATATCAATACTTTAACTCTATCAAATGAGAATCCAACAACATTTCTTTACCAAAATTATTCCTTCCCTAGCACTAGGATTTGTGCTCAATTTATAGGGAAATTGATGGTAGTTTCTAAATGAATGAATTTCTAGTAATAGGAAATACATGTTCCCAAGTTCATAGGTGTTATATGGACACTTGGATTCGAAGTTTGACACATATGGACTCTTCTAGAAGGCACTGGCCATGTGGATATTCCTGAAACAATGAGAATTCCGCTCCCAAGTGACCAACGCACTCTTGAATGTCGAGAAGTGCATTGCAGTGCACCCTTGAATGGGGGATGTTGCATATGCAACACAGTTAGTACCTCTAGAGGCAACTTTGGTGAGTTCATAAGTGATATAAAATATACTTCAAACCTTGGAAATCTCACAATAGAAGCCATGAATAAATTTTTCTTCTCTTAGGGCATATAGAAACTGAAATGTAAGGGGATGATAGACCCTATTTCATTGGTCTTGGGGATGATGTCCAGTTTGACCAGGTCATTGGGGATGATGCCCAAATTGACCTATAACACATAGTTTTTAGTGATTTCAACGGTAGACTCTTTTGAAACCTCTACTTTCCTACTTGAAGATCCAACCTCCTTTGGTTGTGTTGATGTTGATGATATGCTATGAACAATAGGTGGACTAGTAGCAAGCGCTGATGCAACTTTCTCCATGAAAGTTTCCTAGGCCATATTGTTTCTTGAGAGCTGGTGCAAAAAACAAATATTGACCAAACCATGTTGGAACAAACTAGGATGATGATTTTTACCTCTGAGTTGTACCTTTTCCACCATTTTGGCCAAACTCTTGAGTAAATAGTTAGACAAATTGAGTGATTTGGTGGTTGTGAAGTGCATTAGTAACCTGACATGGTATTGGTACAATCTTGAAAATCTCCCTTTGCATGTAAAATATTTCATTATTAGCTTCATCAATGGGGCACACTTATCAAGTAAATGTCTGAAAGGGAAAATATGCTCAGTTTCATCTCTGCAATGAGGTTTTAGGAACATTATGTAGTTCTCAAGGTCCAATTCCATGCCTTTGAACCAAACTTATCCTTCATTTGGATTACCTGTTGCTAAAGTGATAGCATCTACTGATAAATAGAATTAAATGCCTGCTATGACAACCTTGTCTTTGCTAAAGTTAGTGGAAAAAGTTCCAGTCAATTGAGCATGACAACCCATGTTCATGATTCTCTCACAAAACCTCAAACAACCATTGTTTTCAAAACATCTCTTAGCATAAGGGGAATCATTGAGGAAGCATTGAGTTCTTACAAATTGGATGGCTCAAACCTAGAATGGTGGCCTCCCTTATGAATCTTCTTTTGACCCTCAATAGTGCTTGTGAACGAGATGAAACCCTAGCTAGATGGAGTGGGTAGGGAAAGTTGATTTTGGGAAAACATGGGATAGGGATAGGGTGAATCTAGGGGCTGAGATGAGGTGTAAGGAAGCTAAGGAAAATTCCCCCAAAAATTGAGGAGGTAGGGTGATGTGTTATCTTTAGGCTACAAGTGAAATTTATTGAAATGGGTATGAGGAGATTGACCAAAATGTGAAAACACAGGGATTTCCTAGTTTTCCTATGGAAATGTAGTGGGAAATTAGTTTTTTGATGAAAATAATGGTAAAGAGGGCTGTGAGTGATAGGGAGTGTTAGGGTAGGGTATGTGGAAGATATGTGAAGTTCTTAGATGGTGGGATGAGGGTTTAAATTACTAAAACCAATCAATCATGAAAGGCACTAAAAACGTAGTGGAGCAAAACCCTAAGGAGGGAATCCACTCATATGTTGATTAATTGTCTTGAGAGAGGTATTGAGAGTGTCCACTTACTGATTTGGAGGTCTTTTAAGCTTTGTGCACTTGTTTTGAAGCATGAATGACTGATTTTTAGGCTAAAACCCAAAAGCATAGCGCCTTTGGGAGAAGTGTAGCATAGTGGCAGAAACATAGCACCAACACCCAGAAACATCATGCCAGTACTCAGAAACATCGCGCTGCGTTACAGAAGTGTAGAAGAATGATTTTGGTTGCAAATTTCGTTGGTTTTATTCCACCTTTGGCAGTTTTGGAGTATTCTAAAGGTGAGAGAGGATCTCTATCGAACAAGAAAGTATAAAATGAGTTGAGGAAGTCACTTTTTCCCTTTATAACATAATAAAGCACATTTTTTTGTCTTTTAGTGAAATCATGAACTTTGAGAAAAAATTTGCTTCTTTGAACAATTTGACAATGTAAAAAGCTTTGAGAGAAGACAAATTTCCTTACTTTATATTCCACCCTATGTTATCTCCCTTTGAAAATAAATTGTATGGTGAAAATGACTCTTTGTTCACCTTCTTTATGACAGAATTTGGACATTTATGGTGGCGAAACAAAAGACACCTAGACACTGACCTAGGTAAAATCATGGTGACTGACCTAAGACTTTACATGATAATGGATGATAGGACCTCTAAAATGATAATGACCATGAATAGAGTGGAGGGAGTAGCATTTCAAACCTAAAAATATTCAACAAACAACATTTTATTTGAAAATTGACTTGAAAATAAAAAAATTTGACCTGGGACCACTACTAAGTAAACCTGAAAAGAGTATTTTTTATCACTGAATATTTGACACTAACATTGGCTCCAAATGGGGATGGAATATCCTTCAAGAGGTGTCAATAACATCGTAGATCAGGTAGCCTCATCCATTAGGCAATGAAGTCAAAACTGGAAACTAAAAAGAAATCGACAAACTAAAATGATTGACTGAAAAAGAAAATGACTTTGAATAAAAAAATTGATTGGAATTTTTGAAATTTTTTGAAAGAAAAACATCAACTGACCATAGATGTCTCATGGCCTTCTCCTCAGGCTTCTAACTTCTGCAACAACTTCTTATTCTTGAGAGCAAATAAAAGTGATATTTACAATGAAAGTGAACCTTTTTCTTCAAGCTTAGGTAAGGTAATGTTTGAGGAACCTACCATTCACTGGACCTCCTAGAATTTCCAGCCCATCAAGATCTTCTAACCAAAATGCCTTATTACCTCTGAATGTTGTAATATTGTATGGACCTTTCCATAGATTATCAAACTTACCATGCTTAATTTTGTCTTCATTCTGGGCATCGCACCGAAGAACAACATATCCTACTTTGAAATCATCAACTTTGGTCTTCTTGTCATATATTTTCTTGATTTTCTCCTGAAGGTTTGAAGTGTGATAGAGAACTTCTTCTCTTTTCTACTGTAAATGAATCATTTGATTAATTATTCGCTGGATATCATTTGGTTCACTCTAGATATATTGCAAATTTTTCATCACTGGGACAACTAAGGAAGTGGGAAACATTGTGCCAACACCATACACAAGTTGGAAAGGTGACATGTTGATTTATCTCTTCGTGCTAACTCTATCCACCCATAGATAATTTATGATTTTCTTGTGCCAATTTCTCTTGTTCTCTTGCAACAATTTATTGATTATATTCACCAATAATTTGTTTGATGATTCAGCCAAAGTCTTATGTGACATTTATAAAAAATTCAATCATTTTATTAGACTTAAAGGTAGTTGCATTGTCAGTAATAATTTTTGATCGGTAGCCAAAATGAGAAAAGATATTGCTTTCCAAAAACTGAATAATGATATTATATGTAGCTTGCATCGTTGGAATGGCTTCAATCCACTTTGTGAAGTAATAAGTGGCAATGAGTATCCACTTATTCTGAGTTGATGATGGAGGATGGATCTCGACAATGAAATCAAGACCCCACTGCCAGAAGGGTGCTTCAACTGTGATGGGTTTTAAGGGTAGCGGATTTTTTTTTCTTTTTTCTTGAAAAATATGACATTCGTGACAACTCATGACAATCTCATAAACATATGAAAATAAAATTATCAAATAGAAGTCAACCCTCAAAATCTTGTTTGTTGTAGTCTTCCATAAAAGATGGCCACCACAGTCACCTTTATGAAAGTCATTCATCACTTTTTCAACTTTTCTTTCTACCAAACAATTCAACAACACTCTGCCCAGATCTTTCCAATACAAGAAATTGTTAAGGATGCAAATATTAAGAGTCTTCAACTTCAAAGATCTAGATTTACTACTAAGCAAGCTGGGTGGAGGATTCAAGTGTTGCAAAACATGAACAATATCAGCATACCATGGCAATGAAATAAAGATTTCAAATACCTGAGGAAATGAATCTGCCTCTTGCTCCTCAGATAAAGTAGAAAAAAAATTAATGTCCAAATCATAGAGGTTTAAGTCTGCCATAAGCTTTGCCAAGCCTTGTCTCTTGATCAGTTTTTTAGGCTTGATCTCCAAGTCATGCTCCAACATAGCAGCGATCCATTTTCCATGCTGACCTTCAGGATCATTTTGTGTAAAAACATCTTTGACATCATCGTTTGTCACATATGCAATAACATGGGAGTGAAGAATATAGACTCGAAAGTCCTTCAATGCTTTAACTAGAGCCAAGGCCTATTTTTCAATGATATTGTACTTCAAGTATGTGTCTCTAATGGTTCTACTGAAGAAGGCGATGGGTTGCTCTATTTTCTGATTTTTCTTTTTCATAAGGACAACAACTAGAGTATGCTCCGAAGAAAAGGAAAAAATGATTAAATCAAGTGTGTAATATGGACTAATAAGAATAGGAGCGCGAGATAAGTAAAATTTAACTTGATTGAAAGATTTATTTGCCTCCTTAGACAATTTTACCTCACTATATTTCTTCAGCATATTAGTAATTTTCCTTAAATGTTCAGCAAGATTGGGAACAAACCTTCTTAGGAAATTGATTTTACCATTGAATGACTGGATCTCCTTCTTGCTTCTAGGATAGTCCAAGTTTTGAATCACTTCAATTCTTGAAGGATCTATCTGGATGCCATCTTTTGATATGATGTGGCCCATAAATTTTCCTTCCTCCGTTGCAAACAAGCTCTTCTTAGGATTCAACGATATGCCAAATTTTCTACATATCTGAAAAAATGTTTTCAAGTGTTGCTCATCTGTCTTGGAAAAAAATGTGATGTCATCAATATCGATGACCAAAAATACATCATTTTCATTGGCGAAGGTGATGTCCATCACTTACTGAAAATTCGCTCCTGCATTCTTCAATCGAAAGGGAATTTTGGCATACATGAAGGTACCCCATGGTGTTGCAAAGGTTGTCTTTTCCTGATCATCTGCATGGACTAGAATCTGATTATACCTGGAATATCCATCCAGCAATGAAAGTTTGGAATATCTAACTACCCTTTGCCAAATATGGTCCATTTTTGGAAGTGGGTAATTATCTTTCAACGACACTATTCATATTTTTGAAACCTATACACAAGCAAATCTCTCTGATCTTCTTTCTTACTGGCACAAATTTAGACATCCAGTTTGAAAAGTGAAGTGGAACTATAATAATAGCATTAAATAACCTATTTACCTCTTTTTGAATGGAGGGCAACAACTTGGGATTCATTCTCCTCAATTTCTGGCAGAAAGGCTTCTGATCTGGTAAGGGAATAATATGATGAATTATACTCTTATCATACACTTTCATATCAGAATATTCCGAAGAAAATACATTAAAAAATTGAGACATGAGCACTGCATATTTACCTTTCATCTCTGAGCTCAAGGATTTTGAAATCTTAACCATCTTGGGCTTATCAGGAGTGCCAAGATTAAGATCTTCCACTCCTACTTCTGTTGGCATCATGGTTCATTTATGTGCAACATCATCTTGGTTAAAAATCTCCTCCAAAGGCACAAGACCTATAGGAATGGTGCTGTCTTTCAGCTAAAGTAATTTCATTTGTGCTGCATGCAATTCTTGGTCATCTTCATAAAATTGGTTATCCATTTGTGAATTCACAAATTCCTCTTCCATCCACAAGAAGTTGTTGATCTGCTTGTCATATTGAAAGACCTACCAATAGTAAAAATTATCTCGAACATCAGGGTGTTGTTTGATGTTTCTCTCATACTTCTTATTGGGATACAATTGAATTTTAAACATGCTAGCCAAAGTAGCAAGAGAATCAACAATAACATTGTTGTCCCTTGGGATAAATGACAAAGTATACTCAATGAAGGTCTTGAGGATATATAACAGTGAATTTCAGTAAGCTCACATCCTAGGATTCTTGGTCTGGTATTACCCTTTGAAATTTTTTATTACCAGTTCGGAGTCGCCATACACAGAAACTTTCTTGGCACCTAACTTCCTGAGAATTTTCAAACCGACTATCAAAGCTTTGTACTTTGCTTCATTGTTTTAATAGTCAAATGATAAATTGTAAGAGGACCTTTGAATGATAGGAGGAATTTTAAGTGACTGATTTATAGCGCTATGAATCCACACTCCAATTCCAGCCCCTTCCTTACCCAAGGCTCCATCGAAGTCCATGGTCCACAAACCATTTTCTTCATTGGGATGTTGCGAATCGGATGACTGAACTATACTTGCTACTTGAGAAAGGTCTGTTTTACCAAAAGGTTATGTGTATTTCACTATTTTATCTCTTTTTTGGGCTGATGCAATTAGTTCCAAACCACTTGGCATCTTTTCTTGAGTTTCTTCATTTGAAATTTCTAAAACAGAATTTGAAAATTTTGAATTGTTTGTCTCTTCTTCCATCAATTTTTTTGAAGATGTTGAACATTCATCATTGAATAAGATAAAATACTCTAAATCCGTGTGAAAAACATTTATGGGGTGATTATTATGCTTTTCTCTACTACTGATCATGTACTTCATTTTACTTTCTTGGTATAGTTTTCTAAGTTGGCCAAAGACCGGTATTGTAGCATATGAAAAGTCGAGTTGCAAGGTACCTATAAGTTTTTCTCCCCATGATCGAGAGAGAAAAATTCTATATCTAGGAGGGATATCACCACAACAATGTTCATGAGGACATTCTTGGTAGGGATTTTCTCTAAAGACACCACTAGTTCTTTAATGATGCCAAGACATTTCACCCTGCTTGAATCAAATGAATAAAGGTCATGGTAGGATATTGTTATATCCAAGCCTAATTTTTCCATGATGGCTTTGGGCATAAGGTTATGAGATGATCCACAATCAAGCATGGCATTATGGAGGATAAAAATGTGGATTTTGAGGCTAAGATAAAACAGAGGGACCTCACTATCTTCTAAATCACCATCAACAACAGGACCCAATAAAAGTTCCAGGTGATCATCACTTACATTGAACATATCAGAAATCTGATCTACCCTAAGAAAATTGGCTACTTGAAACTTATACTGGTCATTCTTGACTATTTTAGTTAAAGGAATGGAGACTTTCAGTTTTGAGATTTCATTTTCAAGACTAAAAAGGGCAGAATGTTTTTCTACCTCTTTGGATGGTGCATCTTTCTTCTCAAGCTAATCTTTGTGTGGAATCTCCTTCTTCTGTCCTCCATATTGGACTTCTTTATGTTTTTTCTGAATACTAGTAGAAGATTTATTTCCTTTTGTAGGATTAGGAACAACAGGTCCCTTATCTTTGCTTTGATTTGAAGTAGTCGTCTCTTTATGATGAGTATCAGTTTGAGAATTATGTTTTTTTTTATTGGAGGTTATAGTAACATTCCTATTCCTCAAACCATAATTCCTATGTACTTGAGTAAGAGAATTATGATATCCCATCTGGTAATCTTATGTTCGTACTAATATCATATCATCATTTGACAAGACATATTGTTGATCATCCGGTGCATATATTTCTGCAGAAAACTGATCTTCTTAAGTGAGGAAAATAGGATGTTGATTTTTCTCAAATAAATTATTCTTGCCTAAAATATCTTTGTCATATTCTTCAATGGGGCATTATGTTTAGTTTTGTTGAAATGGAGTGTGAATTTTTTGCTGACTTTGTGGATCCTGGACCTTCTATTCCCTTAGCTTAATCTTGTATTCAGGTTGTTGATTTTGAACCCTGAAATTGGGATTTCTAAAGGAGGGTTTAGCTTTTCTATCAGCGATGGCCATTTTTTCCATCATCTTATCCATGGTTTTGATCAAGGTGTCAAGCTTGCCCTTGGATGAAGTAGATGTTTCTTCCTTGATAGTTACCCTTTTCTCTGTCTTGATTTTTGACTTCTTGATAATCAGATTCACTTCCACGCTCACTGAATTTATCTGCTTTTGTTCAAGGGTTGATGGATTTCTTTCCCTCATTTGGTAAGCCATATTAGGATCGAAACCATCAGGGTAATGAAGTAAAGCAAGGCCTGGAGGAGGCTTGATATTTTCAGGAATGGAATCATAAATTCTATTGAATCTAGCTATAAAGTCTTGTATAGAGTCATTAGGATTCCTTTTCAAGATGTTATATTAGCTAGGATCTGTAATGGATTCTTATTCTCCTCCCATTTTTCCATAAAAAAGTCAATTAGATGTTTTGGATTAGCTACTGAACCAATTGTTAGAGAGCGAAACCATGTTTTAACCTCTCCTAAGACACTTTGTGTTATGATGCGCATCTTGGCGTCATCATTTTCAATCTCTTCAAGGTCTACGAAATCAACTAATTTGACAATGTGTTGGTGAGAAGTTGTTGAAAATGCAGCAAGATGATGGATCTTAGTGAAATGAAGTCACCTTCACTAAGTGGGCCCGCAGGCAAATTCTGGCGCAAAGTCTATTTTTAGACTATGTCTATTTTTAGACATATGGAGCATGGTCTGGGGATTGCAGTATGTTATTATTGGAGTATTGGTCATGTTGGTAAAAATAGATGGGACTCTATTTTTTGGACCTATAGGTCGAAGTCTATTTTTAGACTGCCTCTCCTTAAAATAGGGAAGTCAAATATTATTTACCCTTAATAATATTTGGACTATAAACTTCGGTTTACTCTCTTGGAGCACTTCAGTTCGAGCCTTGGAAGTGGCTCATGCATCTGACAGAGGAATTACGCTATTCCTAAGGGTTTGGTGAGCACATGCATGGTTGAATTCAGTTAGGACTTTAGTGGCAGAAGTTTGGTGGAGTTAATGAGACAGCTAGTGGAGTTGTGTTCGGTTTAACTTAGTTGAACTAGTTGAGATTAGTTTAACTAGCTAATAAAATAGTAATGAGTGGAGTGAATTAAATATTATTTAATTCATTAATTAGTGACTCATTATTCAACTCAAGAACACATCAGTTCACTACAGTGCATGGACAGTTCAGTGGAGACCAGTGAAAGAGGTAGATGAAAGGGTTGAGTTAGCTATCAATGGCGACATCAGTTGTGCATGATATTTGCACCACACTTGGAGGAATTTCCCATGATGATTGCGCTGTCAAGCCAAGGAGATTTGAACCTTGGATCTCTATTTAGACAGGCCATTATTGTGCAATAGATGCAAGGCAATTAGTGGTGAGTTTTGAACCAGTAACCTGTTCAAAACCAAGCTAGATTGTGTGTAACTTTATGAGATAGTACTGAGTACTTGTGAGGAGTATTGTACTGATTTTGTTACATGTTTTCTCCATTATAATATACACAATAGCTGCGGGATTTTCAGCTATAAGCTTTCCCCATACATACTGTGTTAATGTGTATGATGATTTGATGTGCTATTGCTTTTTTTATTTCCGCATGTGTGATGATCTGAGTGGAAGAGATTATGTGTTGCATATGAATTTGAATTGTATGTGATCAGGATAGTCTCGGTGGATAATTAATCATTATTCAACAAATTTCTACATGGTATCGGAGCTATTGAAGCAGATATTGATCATCACAGTGATTACAAACTTATTTCGGTAGAAAGAGTCTGCATGCGGGCCAGGTAGCCTCCGGATTCATCTTTCTTTGGAAAGTGAAAGGTCTGGTAAACGCCCCTTGCAGTCAATCTCTGTGCTAGAAATAATTTTTTCTCATAGATCTAGAGCGGTTGATCTTTGAGGTGGAATTCAAATTTTGTAGCAGTTTTGTTTTCTTGGTGCCGGTGTTGAAAATGTCTTTCAACAGTTTGCAACTCGAATATGCTCTTGAAGGCAGTTCAAATTATGTTGCATGGAAGGATCGCATGGAGGCAGTATTAGAAGATAATGGACTAAAGGAGTTCATGGATACGGATGTCCAAAAGCCCACTGATCCTGCTGAAGTCGAAGCATGGCAAAAGAAGATGGCGAAGTGTCGAAGGATCCTATTGGAGGGAGTCAAGGATCATATTGTATCCAACCTGCATGGAAAGGCTTCTCCATATTTAATGTGGAAAGATTTGACGGATCTATTCCAGAGTAAGAGCGACCAAAGGAAGCTGGCGCTCAAAGATAAGCTCAGGAACATCAAGATGGAGAAGGGCGACAGTATCACCAAATACCTCACGAAGTTCACTCAATGCAGAGATGAGCTGGGAAGTGTGGGGGTTACTGTCGAAGACGAGGACATGGTCGACCTGGCTCTCCTTGGTCTTCCGAAGGCTTGGCACTCATATCAAGATAGTGTCAATGGTCGGGAGAAGCTGCCGGGATGGGAGCGCCTTTGGGTGGATCTCATGTAGGAGGAGATAAGGAGGACTACTCGGGATGGATCTTCATCAAAGGGAGCTGATGAAGAAAATTGCGCTTTGGTTGCCAAAGCAAAGAAGGGGAAGGGTAAGAAAACTTCTCATTCCGGTGCAAAGGGCAAGAAGTAGGATATGGTGAAAGTGAAGTGTTTTCACTGCCATGATCACGGACATTATGCTACCAATTGTCAAAAGAAGAAGAAAAACAAGCAAGCGGGAAGATCTGAAGATGGAGAAGCTTTGGCTTCGCAGTTCGAGCTTGACTTTTCACTGATCGCATGCTTGGTTTCAAGTGTGATGGGATCGGTGTGGTTCTTGGACAGCGGTGCGTCATTTCATATGACGAGAGATCGGGAGTTGTTCTCAGATCTGGAGGACAAAGATTTGGGTGTGCACATCGAGATGGGCGATGATGGTAGATACAGTGCGACTGGTATCGGTACCATATCCTTTCAGAGGGAGTCTGGTAAGCCCTTTGTATTGAAGGATGTCATGCATGTACTTGGATTGAAGAAGAACCTGATTTCAGTAGCGATGTTGGAGGATAAGGGGTATGATGTGGTCTTCAGCGAAGGAAAAGAATTCCTGCGCAATAAGACTACTGGAGAGACCCGGAAGATAGGGGTTCGAACCAAGAACCTTTATCAGTTGCAGGTAGATGGCTGCGCAGCTATGGCATGCAAGGCGGGAGAAGTGGTGAGCCGAGATGATGAGGGTGAGCTGTGGCACAGGAGATTGGGCCACCTTCACCATGGAGCTTTGAAGATTCTGCAGCAGATTTCTACTGGGCTTCCTAAGGGCACTCTTGCGCAGTCAGATCAGTGCAAGAGGTGTACCTTGGGGAAGTATGTGAAAGCCACCTTTCACGAGAAGGATAGTCGTGCCACAACGATCCTTGAGAGAGTTCACACAGATGTGTGTGGTCCTTTCTCAGTTGCTTCGACAGCAAAGCACAGGTATTATGTGATCTTTGTTGATGATTTCTCTCAAAAGTGCTGGATCTTCTTCATGCAGAAGAAGAGCGATACATTCGCGAAGTTCTGTGAGTTTAAAGCACTAGTCGAGAAGGAGTCGGGGAAGAAGGTGATTGCTCTAAGGAGTGATAATGGTGGTGAATTCATCTCGGTTGAATTCAAGGAGTTCTGCAGCGCAGAAGGGATTCGGAGAGAGCTCATCGCACCCCATAACCCACAGCAGAACGGGGTGGCTGAGCGGAAGAACAGAACGATCGTGGGTGCTGCACGAGTGATGTTGCATGATTAGGGCCTACCCCTTCACTTGTGGGCTGAGGCATGCAATACAGCAGTGTATGTGCAGAACCGTTGTCCTCACAAGGTTCTTGGCATGAGTACATCGGAGGAGGCTTATTCTGGCAAGAGGCCTGATATTTCCCATTTGCGGATTTTTGGTTCTCCTATCTACATGCATGTGACGAAGGATGCAAGAAGGAAGCTGGATCCAACCGCGGAGGTTGGAATATTTGTGGGGTACACTGATACACCTCACAACTATCGGGTGTATTTTTCAGACAGTCGCAAGACTGTTGTGCGACGGGATATAAAATTTCAGGAGGAGAAAGCCATGTAGTGTTCGCTTGAGAGGGAGCTACACTTGCATGCAGATGAGGAGCTGTTAGTTCCTAAGGAGGAGCTTCTGGATGTGGATCAGCCACAAGAGGAAGTTCAGGAGGTGGAAGAAACCACCCATGCAGCGCCAACCATCAGAGGGCGCATGCGCACTATAGAAGTTGAGCGACTGGCTCGAGATGCAGAGAAGGTTGTAGGACCACCTACAGCACAGCGCAGACAGAGGCAGTCACCGGATCGGTACACTGGATACATGGCTCTTGTGGGTCAATGTGTTGTGACGGAGCCATCCTCTTTTGAGGAAGCTGTGGAGGAACCCGCATGGGTTGATGCCATGATCGAATAATATGATTCGATCGTCAGGAACAGTGCATGGGAGATTGTCCCAAGACCGGTTGGGAAATCAGTGGTGGGTTCGCGATGGATCTACAAGGTGAAGCAGGCGGCTGACGGGAGTGTGGAGAAGTAAAAGGCGAGATTTGTCGCCCGTGGCTTCTCACAGATCGAGGGGATTGACTATGAGGAGACTTTTGCACCTGTCGCAAGGTACTCTTCCATACGGACGATCCTTGCTCTCTCAGCGCAGATGGGGTGGCACATTCATCGGATGGATGTGAAGACTGCGTTCCTCAATGGAGTTATTGAGGAGGAGGTGTACATAGAGCAGCCTGAAGGTTTTGAGATCTTCAGCAGTGAGTCGCATGTGTGCCGACTCAAGAGAGCACTGTACGGGCTGAAGCAAGCACCTCGTGCTTGGTACACTCGGATAGACGGCTACTTCACCGGGCTTGGATTCTCCAAGAGTGAGGCGGATCCAAACCTGTACCAGATTGTGGTGGAGGGGAAGCTGTTGATCATCGTACTGTATGTAGATGATCTGATTTTGACTGGCGACGAGCAGTTGATACTTTCATGCAGGGAGGATCTTGCACGAGAGTTTGAGATGAAGGACTTGGGCATCCTTCATTATTTCCTGGGATTGGAGATTTGGCAGCGCAGTGGAGGACTGTTTGTTTCTTAGGGAAAGTATGCTCGGGAGATTCTGGAGAGGTTCAACATGCAAGGCTGCAAGCCTGTTGACACTCCTCTTCCTGGTGGTTGGAGGAAGGAGGATGCTACTTCAGCGGAGGTAGTGGATGCCACTGTCTATCGACAGTTGGTGGGGTCGCTTATGTATCTAATCAATACACGACCCGATATATGCTATGCAGTTAACCAACTTTCGCAAGCTATGGTTAAGCCTACCAAGCTCTTTTGGAAGGCGGGCAAGCATGTATTGCGCTATATCAGAGGCACATCGGGATATGGTCTATGGTACAGACAGGAGGATGGAGCGAAGCTTTCTGGCTTCACTGATGCAGATTGGGCAGGGAGTCCAACGGACCGGAAGAGCACTTCTGGAGGAGTTTTCAGCATTGGGTCGACAACAGTTTCCTGGTACAGCAGGAAGCAGAGATCCGTGGCACTCAGTTCAGCAGAGGCCGAGTACATGGCAGCTAGCTTGGCTACATGCGAGGCTATTTGGATGAGGAAGATCCTCATTGGATTGTTCGGGTTGCATTTGGAGCCTACAGTGATCTACTGTGATAACCAGAGTTGCATTAAACTCTCGGCTAATCCAGTATTTCATGATAGGTCCAAACACATCGACATCAGGTACCATCATATCATAGATTGTGTTCAGTGGAGAATCATGATGCTTTCATATGTTCCCACGGAGGATCAGGATGCCGACATCCTGACGAAGGCGCTCACCAGGAGCAAGTTCGAATTCCACAGAGGTAGGATAGGGGTTGCATATAATCCATATCTTGCTGAGAGGGAGTGTTGAAAATGCAGCAATATGATGGAGCTTAGTGAAATGAAGTCGCCTTCACTAAGTGGGCCCGCAGGCAAATTCTGGCGCAAAGTCTATTTTTAGACTATGTCTATTTTTAGACATATGGAGCTTGGTCCAGGGGTTGCAGTATGTTATTCTTGGAGTATTGGTCATGTTGGTAAAAATATATGGACCTCTATTTTTTGACCTATAGGTCGAAGTCTATATTTAGACTGCCTATCCTAAAAATAAGGAAGTCAAATATTATTTACCCTTAATAATATTTGGACTCTAAACTTCAGTTTACTCTCTTGGAGCACTTCAGTTCGAGCCTTGGAAGTGGCTCATGCATCTGACAGAGGAATTACGCTATTCCTAGGGTTTGGTGAGCACATGCATGGTTGACTTCAGTTAGGACTTCGGTGGCAGAAGTTTGGTGGAGTTAATGAGATAGCTAGTGGAGTTGTGTTCGGTTTAATTTAGTTGAACTGGTTGAGATTAGTTTAACTAGCTAATCAACTAGTTATGAGTGGAGTGAATTAAGTATTATTTAATTCATTAATTAGTAACTCATTATTCAACTCAATAACACATCAGTTCACTACAGTGCATGATCAGTTCAGTGGAGACCAGTGAAAGAGGTAGATGAAAGGGTGGAGTTAGCTATCAGTGGTGACATCAGTTGTGCATGAGATTTGCACCACACTTGGAGGAATTGCCCATGATGATTGCGCTGTCAAGCCAAGGAGATTCGAACCTTGGATCTCTATTTAGACAGGCCATGATTGCGCAATAGACGCAAGGCAATTAGTGGTGAGTTTTGAACCAGTAACCTGTTCAAAACCAAGCTAGATTGTGTGTAACTTTATGAGATAGTACTGAGTACTTGTGAGGAGTATTGTACTGATTTTGTTACATGTTTTCTCCATTATAATATACACAATAGCTGCGGTGTTTTCAGCTATAATCTTTCCCCATACATACTGTGTTAATGTGTATGATGATTTGATGTGCTATCGCTTGTTTTATTTCTGCATGTGTGATGATCTGAGTGGAAGAGATTATGTGTTGCATATGAATTCGAATTGTATGTGATCAGGATAGTCTCGGTGGATAATTAATCATTATTCAGAAAATTTCTACAGAAGTAACATCTGATGTTCCATAAAAAAGAGGAAATATTTGACTATAGTTCTGAGGTAGTGCGGTGAGTTGTTGCAATGAGAACAATGGAGCACATCTAGCCATGATTAATGGAGGGGGTTGTGGAGGTGTTAATGGAGTGAATACTTACAGAGGTAATGATGAAATGAAAGGAAGAGATGATGATGTAGCTATGTGAGAAGTTGTAGTAGTAGGTGGTGAAGTAGTAGCCGTCTGCTGGTATTGGAAATAAGATTTTTCTGAAGTTACTTGAAACTTATCAACCAAACCTTGAAGTTTGTGAAAATTAGACCAGACTTCACTATCAACCTCAGAATAAGAAGATTCAGAAAATGGTAAATAGGTCCCAAAATAAATAGGATCAAAGAGAGTTTCTAAAATAAATTATTCAGACTTAGACCTGAACAAAGATGTTTCAAATTCAAAATTATAGGAAAAATCATCCAAAGAAAATCTTGTAGGGAAGGAGTTTGATTTCAAAAGTGGAGGAATAGCCTTTCCAACTTCCCGAGACTTTTTTTCTACTTTCTTAAAATAATTTCAGGGTCATTCACAATTAGTGAGGGATTTGGGTCTGGATTTCACCTAGTGTGTCTTTTGGGAGCCAATTTTTCTTGAGAATTTGTACTTTGGCTCAAATCTACTGAGTAAGCCTTCTTCAAATGTCAGAACTTGTTACCCAAAAATCTAACCTTCAGTGAACTAAAGAAATATTCCCAGGTAAATTTTTTCAATCACTCCCCGGCAATGATGCCAAAATTTTTATCACACCCCCCGTTCCTAAGGCTGAGAATGGAACTGAAGGACGGTAACCAAAAACCAATATTTAGGTTAGGTAGATAGCCCTACCAAAACCAGAGAGGGGTCTCTCAATGCCACTTTAGTAGTCAGTGATATGAATAGATGTATAATGATCTTAGGCTAGGTATTAAAGTTTAGTAAATTGGGGTTTTGTTTGTTTGGAGTTTTTGTTGGATAGGAATGAAAATTAGGGAACTAGGTCCATGGTTTAGGTCAGATTTCAAAGGTTAGATTACAAAGGCAAGGATGAGGCTAGTTATGTAAGCTTAATAACATGCTTAATTTGTCATTTTGTATAGGGTGAATAGAGAGAGATTCAGAATGAGCATTAAAATGAATTCATTCATCGAAAGATCAGAGACACGTTCCTTGTAAATATTATTAAAATAGAGCATGATTTATGTCTATATACTGATAAGATTAACATATAGAAGCATATATGTGAAAGAATGATAACATTACATTCAACTTGATAAGATTACAAAGAAAAACAAATGCTCAAAGGCATATCACTAGAGTCTCAACACTATGTCTGCAACATTGTCTTTGATTTCATTCAAAAAAAAATCTTGTACAATATCTCCACTCCAAATAACATCTATCCAACCCTTAAAATGACTTAAGTTGGACTACATATATGAAATAAGAGTCATGACACCTCATAGGGTCGAAATCCTATCCAAAAATCATCATCATTACATCAGATGTGTCACTTCCTAGAATATAGGGGAGTTAGAAACCATTCCCTCAAATTCAGCTAAATACTAGGAGTGTGTGTCTCCATCATTTAATTACATGTTTCATCATCATAAGAGGCAAAAAAAAACTCAATTACCCAAATTACACCTCATGGGACAACTAAACTTCGAATTCTGGAGTTTTCCTGGCTTGAAAACTGTCTAAAGGGAATCCAATGTAGAAATGTGGTGCCATTTACAAAAACATTCCACCTCTCCAGCAGAACCGTTTCAATTATGTTTCTACCTTCCAATGCATCTTCAAAACTGAGAAAAAACCCATGGGAACACCTTCAAAATTGATTCTCCCAACCTCACTCTATAAGTGCTGCGCTTGGTTTGAAAATCACTGGCAAAAACATGAAAACAAGGTATTTTTTTGGATTTTTCTCCACAATTAAGTGGTGTCATGAAAAACCAAGACATGATCTGTAATGTAAAAGTGAAAATCCATACATATACATAATACATTCTTCATTTGAATGCCCTGAGAAAAAGCATCACACTGCTGCGCGACGCTGCAGCGTGATGCTTCTGTGAAAGCCAAATTTCTAGAATTTCCAAAAAATCACCAAAAAATCTCAAAATGCTCAAAATATCTCAAAATTTGTTTTATTACACTTTTGGATGATATTCTAAACAAATAAGGATGCCTCAGTAAGTAGGTCTAAGTTATCCTTCTCCTTGAGCTTCATTTGGGTTTCCTTGAGCTTTTTCTTCAATTGCTTCAACCTGATTAGGGAGATTTTGTTTCTAGCACAATAATGGTTTTCCATATGCCTCTAGAGATAATTTTTATTTTTGGCTTTCTTCAAAATATTCTCAAGATTTATATTCACCCTGTCAAGCCAATACTCTCTATCTTGATTGATTTCAACAACAATTAATTCATCAAAACTTAGCAAACCTGATGGAGGAGCTGATTCTTTTTCTTTCTCAATCACTCTCTTGAGACCTATTGTACTTGGTCTCCTTGTTTTTGTTTCAAATTATTTATCCTCCAACTGATTATCATCTACCAGTTCTTTGCCTTTACTTTTTTTTTGCCTCAATATGCGCCTTTGGATTGTCTTGGAAGAGTTGTTTCACTTTTAACTGTAGATTCTCTTGTTGTAAGAAGGTGATAAAATTTTTTGCCTTTAAGAGGCTCTCCCTAAAATTTTCTATCTCTGCATATTTTTCCTTTATGATTTCCTCATCTGACTTGTCCTTCACATGCTCTGCCATGTCAACCTCTAGGGGTTCTTTTTCGTCATGTTGCATCAATGGTGACTCACCATCATGACTAGGTGGTTTCTCTACTATTTTTCTTTGCTCATGTGTAGCTTCAGGTGCAAGTACACCTTTGATGGACTTAGAAGATAAAACTATCCTCTTTCCCTTCTCATAGGTTTGAGTGATCTCAACCCTAGGTGATTTTGAAACCTCTGCTTTCCTACTTGAAGAGCCAACCTCCTTTGGTTGTGATGATGTTGATGATGTGCTATGAACAATAGGTGGAATAGTAGCAGGCATTAATGAAACTTTATCCATGAAAGTTTCCCAGGTCATATTTTTTGTTGAGAGCTGGTGCAAAACAAAAATCTTGATCAAACCATGGTGGAACAAACAAGGATGATGATTTTTACCTTTTTTGTGTACCTTTTCCACGATTTTGACCAAACTCCTGAATAAATATTTAGAAAAATTGAGTGATTTGGTGGCTGTGAAGTGCATTAGTAACCTGACATGGTATTGGTATAGTCTTCAAAATCTCCCTTCACATGTAAAATATTTCATGATTAGCTTCATCAATGGGGCATAATTATCAAGTAAATGCCTGAAAGGGAAAACATGCTCAGTGTTTAGTCAATTTAATGTCTTAAATTTCTATCATAAATTATTGATCGGAGTTAGTTGATCCGGATTTATGCAGGAACGCAATAGAATAAACATATAACCATAAATACAGAGATGCAGTGGAAATAACACTTCATTTCATTAATATCAAAGAACTGAAATTTGCTTACAGACAGAATGGAAATAAAACTAGCTAGGGCGCCTGGTAATCATTCTGAGGAAGAGTATGTGGCGTTGCTGTGCCTTCGAACCGAGTTAAAATGAGGCTCGAGGCTTGTCATTGAGAAACAATGAGAAACCCTCAACATCCAAAACCTAACCCTAGGAGATGAAGCGCCAAAACTATGGGCCCCGCTAGCAACGTAACAAGCTAACTTTCCTAGTGGAGTAATCTGGCATACTATCTCCGTTTGACGCACATGATACATCATTAGAAATATCTATCCGAGGCCTACAGCTTTCGCCACAAATATCATTCCGAAATGAAATGATATTTTCTGGAGGCACGATGCCCAAACAACGTCGTTTAGGGCCTCAAAACGGCTCCGGAAGTTCAGGACCCGAAAAACTGCTAAAAATAGTAAGTTATGCCAAAACTAAAAAACTAAAAGAGAAAATGGTGGGGGCCCAAGTGGAATAGGTAGGTGGCCACCAATATCCACCTGGATCATTCCTCCCCCCTTAGGAAGCAATGGTCCCCATTGCGTTAAGTTCCTCCATGAGATGAGGAAATTTCTGCTGAACTTGGTCCCTGGTGAACCACTTTCATTGGTGCAGGAGTTGGCCAGCTTTGACAACCCGATACAGTTGGATCTTCTGTTGGCGAGTGTTCTTGAGTTGCATGTCCATGATACAATCTGTGGTGGCCTGTTCCATGCAGTTTGGGTTTAACTCTGTTGGTGTGAGTTGTTCTGCAATGTCCGAGGTGTCCAGTAGAGGTGGGAAGTAAGGACGAAGGCGATCCACATTGAAGACTGGGTGCAGACCAAGGAATGGTGGAATACTAAGCTCAAAGGCATTGTTCCCTACAGCCTTGGTGATGGTGTACGACCCGTATCGAAGCGGGCGAAGCTTTCGGTGGGGTCCAGTGAGGCGCTCCTTCTGAAAATGTAGCCATACCTTGTCACCCACCTGGAAGTTGTGTGGCACCCGGTGTTGATCATGGCGCTGCTTGTACTTCACATTGGCTCTGTCCAATATATCATGAACCTGTTGGTGGATGTGTTGAATGCGCTCGATGAAGCTACTTTTGTCTCATATGACCCGACATGAGCTGACCCACCCGGATAAAATGCACTGGCATGCATGCACAATGGAACATAGTGGTCGAATCCCAAGCCCACTCCGAAAGGCTATGTAAATGAACCGGAGAGCATGGCTTAGTGTCTACAAGGTACATAGAGGCTCTCGTCCCATGTGCGTGGATGCTTTGAATTGTACATGCGCAGAATGTGTACAATCATTCTGCTGACGACCTCTGTCTGGCCATCTGTTTGGGGATGGAAAGCTGTGGACTTGGTGAGCTTTGTGTCCAACATTGACCAGAAGCTGGACCAAAATGTGCTGAGGAACCTGCTATCTCGATCTGATATGATAGACTGTGGGATCCCAAAGTGCACCCATACTCGTTCAAAGAAGAGTTTAGCAGTAGCTTCTGCTGTGATATTCTTCTTACAAGCCGCCATAATGGCCATCTTCGAGAATCTGTCAACGACCACGAAAACACAGTCATTGCCATTCTTAGTAGAGGGCAGGCCCGACATGTAATCCATGGAGATGGATTCCCAAGGTCGACTAGGGGTAGGTAGTGGAGTAGATAGGCCTTGCTTCTTGATGGTCGGTTTGGAAATGGCACAAGCAGTGCAGGATCTGATGTGCTTCTTGACATCCTTTCGAAGGTTCGACCAATAGAAATACTTCTGCAGTATTGCTACTGTTTTCTCGACCCCGAAATGCCCAGCGACTCGACTGTAGTGTGCTTCCCATATCATCTTGGCACGCTCGCTTGAAGGAACACAAAGGTGTCCCAGGTGACATAAAAGTGCATCTTGGAGGTGAAGATTTGGAACTTGCGTGCCCCCCAAGAGTGCCTTGTAAGTGTGGCCGAATTCTGGGTCACTCTCATAGAGAAGCGGCCACTCAGAAGTCTCGTGCCCACAAGAGTTGAGCACGGTGGTGAGCGCCACGATCGGTGGTCGGCGGAGGCAGTCTGCAACATGATTGGTGCTACCCTTCTTGTACTTGATGTTCAAATGAAACTGTTGCAGATATGTGGACCACTTCGATGGCGATCATTCTGCAACTTCCCTTGTGTCTGTATGAACTGCAGGGGCCGGTGGTCTGTGTGGATGATTGTTTCCTTCCCCAAAATGTAATGCTTCCATTGTCGACAAGCTTGCACAATGGAGTACATTTCTTTGTCATATGTGGGGTACTTGCGAATTGTGTCAGACAATGTCTCACCGTGAAATGCCACTGGATGTCCTCATGGAGTAAAGAACCGGCCCAATAGCATAGTCAGAGGCATCTCGTCTCAATCTCAAATGGATGTTGCAAATCTAGTAATGTGAGAATCAAAGGGGAACAAAGGCGATTTTTCACTTGTGAACGTCTGAGGTTCCCACTTTTTTTTTTTTTCTCAGCGCCCTCTTTATATCTAATTTCAAGGGCCAAGTGATATGAGAGAATCCCAACACGAATCCACAGAGAAATTAAAGAAGACCCGCAAAGTCGCCAAGCTTTGTTATAGTGGAAGGGGCTGGCCAATCCCGAATGACTTAGATTCATTGATCCACATGCACACCCTTTCATCAATAATGTATCCAAGATATTAAGCCTGGTCATGCCAAATGTGCACTTCTCCAAATTGGCACACAATCTCAGTTGCCGCAAGAGCTGAGGACTTGCCGAGATGTGGTGAAGGTGCTCTTCCCAAGTCTTGCCGAAGATCAGAATGTCATCCAAGAGCACCACTGCAAATGAGTTGGTGAATGGCCGCAAGATGTCGTCCATCATCCTCATGAAGGTTGCGGGAGACTCACAACCCGAAAGAACACCAACCATTCAAAAAGGCCTTCCTTGGCTTTGAAGGTAGTTCCTCTACACATCAGGGTTCACTGGTACTGTGATACCTGCATTTCTGTGTCGATCTTGCTGAAATATTTTGCACTTTTGAGTTGGTCCAGAAGGTCATCAATCCGTGGGATTGGGTACCTATTCCGGACAGTGATCTTGTTCAGTGCCCGATAGTCAATACAGAGTCTCCACGTCTCATCTTTCTTCTGTACCAACACGATCGGGCTCCCACACGGCGATGAACTTGGTCTGATGTGACCTTTCTGCAACAGCTCCTGAATCTGTCTCTTGATTTCATCATTCTCTAGAACAGAACGCCGATAGATCGGTCCATTGGGTAGCGGCGCACCTGGGGTCAGATCAATCGGGTGCTTGACCTGACAGTGCAGAGGAACCCCTGTGGGTGAGGTGAATATGTCTCCGTACTCCTCCACAACCTTATCCATTTGTTTTTGTTGTGCAGAGGAGCCCTGTCTGGAGGATGTGGCCACAGTCTTCTTCTTGCCCTGGGGGCGGATCATCAGGAAAACGAATTTCCTGGTTTGGGAAATGAGCTTACTGCATTGTTTTGCAGTAACCAAAGAGATAGCCACAGGAGGTGGTACCTCTGGTATCCTGTACAACTTATTTCCAAAAGTAACAATAACAGCACGAGGTCGAGACTCATACACAACATGACGCTTCCACAAGTATGGTTGTCCTAATAATACATCAGAAACATCAATAGGAGCAACGTCGCATAATACCTCATCCGTGAAGGGCTTGATGCTATAGGGAAGGCGGCACTGCTGGCTGACGCGGAGATCTCGTCCTTGGTGAAGCCACCCGATGGTGTATGGATGTGGGTGAGCTGTGGTCGGCAAGCCCAACCGCTTCACGGCGTCTGCTGAAATGATGTTCTTTTGGCTCCCATTGTCGACAATGAACTGTACAGGGGAGCCCTTTACCCACATCTGGGAGTGGAAGAGACGTTCCTCCTCCTCTGGATCTTCCGGTTCCTCCTTCTGGACCTTTGTAGTGGCAACAGTGGCGTTGGGCTCCGCATCAATAATCTGTTTCCCTTTTTCATTCCCATTTTCAGGTTCTGATTCGGAGTCAGAGCATGCATCTGACTCAGAAGCCCTCATCTCGGCCACTAGCGACTACTTGGCCCGACACTCACTTGTGTTGTGAGTGGAGCTCTTATGGAACTCACACCACTTTCCCGTGTCCTTCTTTGGCTTTACGGTGTTGTTCTTTTCTTGTGGCTTTGATGGGTTGTCTTTAGCCGCCATGCCTTGGCTCTGTCCTTTGTTCTGCGGTTTGGAAGCACCTTTTCCTTGCTTTTGATTCGCAGATCCAAAGTCTCGCTTCTTCTGTTTGAATTTCTGCTCAATCTTGGCAGCATACCGGTAGGCCGTACCAAGTGAGGAGATGTCGAGGAACTCCATTTCCTCTTGAATGTATCTGTGCAGACAGCTGCGATACTTTAGCACCAAATGTTTCTCTGAATCTTTGATACCCAACTTTGTGCGCAGGGTATGGAACAGATTCGTCAGCTCGTGCACATCTTGATCCCTTTGTTGTCGCAGCGTGTTCCATTGTATGTACTTGTCCTCATAGCTCCCCACAGGATAGTACTGTTCCTTGACGGCGTCTCGGAAAGAATTCCAAGTTGGTACGGCCGAGAACAGAGAGGGTTCTGTCTGGTCCTTGTTCTCACAGTAGGTTTCCCACCAGTCCTTAACATGTGGGGTAGCTTTGAGGAGTGCAAAAATAATCTTCTCCCGGTCTGAAAAGTCATGAACAGAGAAATATCCTTCTAATAGATTCAACCATCTATCTACGGCATCTACGTCTATTTGACCCTCAAATATGGGAATGTCAAAATTTACTTGTACCTTAAAAGGAGTCACACCTCCAGAGTGGCTGCTGGATGCAGATGCGCCGCCGGTGGGTAGCCGTTGAAGGATCTGAGCAAAGTTATCCATCATCGCGTTCCTTTGTTTTTCGAGGGCCTCCTCGAGCAATATTTTGATAGGATCTCCTGCTCCCTCATCTTTCTTTTCGCCCCCCATGGGCGTCCGTCGAGGTTTGCGAGGCTGATCTTGCAAAGGTTCCACCAGATCAAGCCCTAGCTCCTTATACCCCGACCTCGTTGGGGACATGCAAAGAAGGATCGAGAAAAAGCAGACCGCCTCTGATACCACTGATCTGAATTTATACAGGAACGCAACAGAATAAACATATAACCATAAATATAGAGATGCAATGGAAATAACACTTCATTTCATTAATATCAAAGAACTGAAATTTGCTTACAGACAGAATGGAAATAAAACTAGCTAGGGCGCTGGTAGCTATCTCTGAGAAGAGATGTGGTGGCTACAGGCCTCTGAACTGAGTTACAATGAGGCTTGAGGGCCTATTTATTATTGAGAAACAATGGAGAACCCTCAACATCCAAAAACCTAACCCTAGGAGATGAAGCGCCAAAACTATGGGCCCCATTTGGGTAAATTGGTGTTTCAACTTCCCAGGGACGTAACTTTGGCATACTATCTCCGTTTGATGCACATGATACATCATTAGAAAGCTCTATCCGAGGACTAAAAATTTCGCCACAAATATCATTCCGAAATGGAATAATATTTTCTAGAGGTGCGATGCCCAAAAAACGTCGTTTAGGGCCTCAAAACGGCTCCGGAAGTTCAGGACCCGAAAAAATGCTAAAAATAGTAAGTTATGCCGAAACTGAAAAAATGAAAGAGACAATGGTGGGGGCCCAAGTGGAATAGGTGGGTGGCCACCAATATCCACCTAGATCATTAGTAATCTTATGAAGTGCAGGTGCACTATATATGCTAGAAACCTTTCTTTCTTAATTTTTTGTGTTTGGTTTTATATTTTTGTTTGTATTTTGTGTTTATCTTGAATGTTTAAATGAAATTAAGAAACTAAGAAATGATGAAGTCTAATTTTAACTATCAAAACTCTAATGAGAATTCTATTTTTAACTGATATAAAGATGCAAATAGAAACAAGAAGAGATTTTAATCTTTTTGTATGTTTTGTAGTTTTATGAGAAGATAAGAAAGTAACTTCACTTAAAGAAGAATTTTAATGCTTGAAAAATAAAACTGAGGAAGATGAGGACATGTTTAATATTAATCTAAGAAGGAAGTTGATCTATAAATTACTCTAAAGAAAATATTCTAATGACTGAAAGGTGAAATTTACAAGAACGAAGAAAAGGAATGTTTATCTAAGAAAGAAAATTGATCTATGATAAATCTATATTGCATAAAAAGAAGCCAATCTAAGTGATAAATATTAACTATGATAGACTATTCTATGCTGACAATTATGATAATTTTATCTCTAAAACATCTATCTAAATTACTTCTAAGCCTATTCAATTAAAAAGGCAAAACATATAAGTAAATGATCTCTTAGTCTGATAAAAATATTTAATCCTCTATATCTAAGTCTTAGCTACTTATATCTCAGAACTTTCTTTTATCTAACAAATAGAATATCTATCTAAATTAATCCTATGAAAACATAATATCTTTTTAAATTTAATTCTATTCGATAATGAAACAAAGCATCTATTTTAATCTAAGTTCTACGAATAGAAATATCAAAACTAACATTATTAAATCTAAATGATTATTCTAAGTAAATTCAAAACTAATTTAAATGAGGAAAGAAAAAAGAGTATTTACCTACTGTGCAAAGCTAGAACGCTTATCTAATCTATGAAACAAAAGATGAAAATATGTATTTACTGTGCAAGAGAATTCAAGAAAGGTTCTATTACATAAAATGTAAATGTTAACAGAATTATGATATCGAGATATTTCAGGAAAGAAAAGCAATCAGAGCATTCAACTATACAAAAAACACAACAATTAACTATGTAGAAAGCGAAATAATTAAACTAATAAACAACAGAAAATTAAACTACTAAACCTCTTTTGTGCAGGGGCCCTACACAAAAGAATGTTTCTTAATTCAGTTGTGAATAATTATGTATCGGTGATTCTGAACATGCATTCTCCATGAATTGATAAAAAAAAAGAGTTTTAATGTGTAATAGTATTACAATAAAAAAATCAAGCTTACCTCCAATTAAAATAACCCGGTATTTATAAGAGAGTCAAATTAACTGTTTGAGCTGATCTCGCCTAAAGAAGATTAATTAAACTAGGAAAGGAAATCTAAGCAGAATCGTAGTCTTCATATCTTTCACGATTTGCTATGTGGAGATCAAATCGTGAATATTTCAACTTCTTGCCCGCTTGTCTTGACCCTCTGCTTGACAAATCCTTTGACCATGATTTTAGGTGCTATCCTTCTCGATCTTGGACAGGTAAGTAGGATAAAATCCATGAGTGGATCACTTCCAAACTACCCATGTACTTCGCTCCTCTATTTCTTCTTTGGAACCTATTAAAAAATGCCGGTAGCTGCAGAAACAAAGATTAGCTACATAATTGCATGAATTATGTAGCTAAACATAAAATTTATTCAAATAATAAGAAGCATTAAAATATAAAAGAGAAATCATTCAAATACCTTCTCAGACTGAAAATGTACCAATTAACACTGATTGAGCTTATAGATTTTGTCAAAAAGGAAGGAAAAGTGATGAGATAGATGTCAAAAATAGAGACAGTCTTGAGGCTTAGCATACCCCCACTAAGAGATCATTGCATGTCCTCATGCAATTTCAAAATTGTGAGTGTTAACCTTATCACTCCATATGATATGACACTTCTTCCAAGACATAAAACTTTATCTTCTTCCCTTTCTTTGAAGTCACTACTACTTTTGGTTTCTTCATTAGAAGTTTATACTTTAAATTTATGATCTGTATGTTCAGGTATCTGGTCTTCTTCTTCAATTTCTTATTATTTTTGAACCATAGTCCCAAATGTAGAAGAGTATTATCATTGATGGTTTTCTCAATTTGATTCTGCATCTTTAGAGCTTCATTTTCCTACTTTATATGCCTATTTAGTGTCTCTAGTTCAAAAATTTCTTGTTTTAAAGTATTCACCAGAGGTTCTTGTGGACTAGAAGGTTGTTCCTCAAGATTTGATGTCTTTTCTGCATTTACTATTTCTAAAGGCTCAATGTAATCATATATTTCTTGCTAAACTGGATCAATTTCTATATTTCTTCTACTTGGAACCTGTGTGGGAGAAGAAAAAATAGGTGATGGCACCTCAAAATTTTCTTCCAAATAAACAAGTTCTGTTACTTCTAGGAGTGGCTTTTTGGCTACTTTGCTAAGTCTTGAGCTTCTTCTTACTTGCTGTGGGATATTTTGAGTTTTTTATTTCTCCATGCTTATAACTTTTCCTTTTTCTTGCATACTACCTCCTTTCTTTTTATCTATTTGTTTCTTGACCTTTCCAAACAATTGTGAAATAGTAAATTCTTTTTCTGGTTGTTCATCCACAACAAGGTTATCATCTTTTCTCTTTCTACCTCTTTTTCCTTTTTTATCACTGGGATGCTCTTCTTCTTTTTCTTGAAATTGATTTCGGGTTAAGAAATATTCCCAAGTATCTCCTAGGATTTTTAAATGAAATTCAATAAGAATTTTTATCAATCCATGATGATACATTGTATTATCTATGAATTTAATCCTCTTTTGAACAATCCCTGGCATCTTCCTTAAGCTATTCATTAAAAGGTATGGAAGGTTTAACTCTTTATCTTCTAGAAAATTCATCAGTAACCTAGCATGATAGAAGAACATACAACCAAACCTTCCTTCACAGGTAAAAATTTCTAAATCATCAAAAACATGTTTCTCCATTTACCCTTAAGAGTTGTGCTAGGAATTCCATTTTTCAAAATACTTGTGTCTGTACTTGGGGTTTTCAAGAATACTTTCCATTATTCTCGACCAATTCCTCTGTTCTTGAACCATCTTTCACCCGTATTTGGAATTCCAGTAGCTTCTGCCATGAAGGATTCTATGACTGCAAATTTGATGTCACCAGTTTCAACCTCTACTTCGTTGAAGTCTCTAGAAAAATATTTTGTGACTTCCTTCTGAAACCCATCAAATTTCTCTATGAAGTTAAGCCATTGTGTTTTCTGCAGCATCTCCTTTAATTGTGGGTATCCATCCATGAATTTCTTTCCTACAGGCTCTGTTCTCACAATCAGACCCATAACTTGCTGATAGTTTTACCTCTGATACCATCTATTTTGACTGGGTGAATTGAGGGTTTTAGTATGAGCTTGAAAATGTGGATGAGTTATGTCGTGGAATGGTAGAGACGTGCAAGTAAATAAGTGAATGAGCGAGGTTTTAGGAGCATGAGTGAGGTTTTGGCATGGGACATGACCGTTTAAATTATTAATGGATGAGATCAGATTTGATCGTTGAGTAGATCATGACGAGGGTTTGGTGGCGAATCATGAGATTTAGATTTCGATTTGGCATAATCAGTTTTAATGATGACATTTTGAGCTAGCAGTATATGATCATCTAATTTATATATGTCAATGTTTTGAACCTTAATATTTAAACAAGTTTTTTAAGTTGATACTTATCTTTTGATAGTCAAAATGATGAGCCAATATGACTTTTAGTGCATTCTCTGCATCTCCCTTCTAGTCTAGGATTTGGTCTTCGACCTCTGCTACGGGCTCTATGCCTGTAGGCTCCAACTCTGTTCCCCCATCTATCCCTCTACGGACTGCCCTTCTGTAGTGGAAGCCCTTTGCTAGGCACTGTGCATGCAGCTGCCTAGGCGATAACCCTCGATGGAGCCTTCCAACCCTAAATGTCCTCTTGATGCATCAACGGATTTCAAAGCGTTGATGGATGCTGCTCCAACCTTCAAAAGAGCCCGCCCTACCAGATTCGTTAAAAAGGCAGACGAAATCCCTAAAATCACCCTTGAAGCTTCGTATGTTCGAGCCTGAGCCCTCCAACTGGTAGATCGTGGTCTCATCGGACAGTTCATGGGCCTTTGGCCCTATCCCCTCTTTGTCAAATCTTGGTTGCACAAAAAATGGAAGCTGTTAATACAAGGCAATGTCATGGCATCATTCTGTGGAAAGGGTTTCTACACATTTTACTTTGAGCTTAGAGCTGATCATGATTTAATATTCAGGAATGGGCCTTACTTTATGGGTGCCCAAGGACTATACCTTGATCGTTGGAGCCCCAACTTTAACCTTGACTATTTAATCCCCTTAGTTTTCCCTATGTGGATTAAACTAAATTTCTTACCTCTCCACTACTGGAACCACTCCACCTTCAAATCCATTGGCAACAGTTTAGGAAAGTATATCGATTGTGTCTAGCCGAAAGATAGACTATTCACATGTGCCTGCATCTGTGCTGAAGTAGATCTAGAGAAAGGTCTTTCTGGGGCTATCAAATTGTGTTTGGATAACTGGACCCATATCCAAGAAATGGACTATGACCAGATACCGTTCAAATGCAAATCATGTCATGAATACAAAAAAAATTTCCGTGAATGCTCGAAACGAGAGACAATAGAGGTTCAAGATGAACCGGGACAATGGCAGGCAGCAAATAAAACCAAAAAATTATAAAAATCCCAAAAAAATTGTACAGGAGGCACCTCAAATCTTGGGGGAAAAGAAGCCACTGCTGCTCCGCAGCAAAAAACTGCAGGCCCAGTTGAGACACAACCATCAGAAAAAGGAAACCATTCGAGTGGTGGTCCATCTACTTTAGATCATTTGAATAGATTTGAAGCTCTTACTTACATGGAAATTGAGGAAGATACAGGAGAAAAGATGCCCGAAAAAGCTCCGCAAAATCACACAGTTGGAGGGAAAGGGGAAGCTAAAACCCATGACAAAATAGACATAGAGGAAGCAGGAATGTCAGAAGAAGAAGAGGGAGAAATTGGAGAGAAGGATGTTGCTTCACCTCAGGGCATAGAAGATGATCCAGGCACAAAAAAAGGCACTCTCACTGAGCATCATGCCATAATATTGGGAAGGAAATCCAATAGAGAAATCATGTAGGCCAAAGCAGAAAGAGACAAAGAATTAGGGCACCAGACTAAAATTATCTTCCAATTACAGACCTGAGAAGCAAAGGAAATAATAAGGGTAATCAAGCAGGCTCGTTAAAATGGGTCTCCCTCTCAAAGAAGTGATAAATGAAAGTAGTTTCCTGGAACTGCAGATGACTCGGTACCAAAAAGAGAAGAGCAGAAGCCATGACATTAATCAAGAAAGAGAAGTCGAGCATTGTAATTCTGCAGGAAACAAAGCTGAATGAGGTGGATATCATTACACATCACCCCGAGATATGTAACAAAAGTGAGCTAGATGTAGTGAGCTCACGTGGAGCCTCGGGCGATGTATGCACCCTGTGGGATCCTGTACACCTCCTCCTGGTAAGCACCCTAAAATCATTTCATTGGATAGCAACAAATTTTTTTGTCAAAAATCTAAATTACACTATTACAATCATAAATATATACATGCCAAATACATATGCGGAAAAGAAAGATTGTTGGAAGTCCCTTCAATACCTCAAGCACACAGAGTATGGCACGAATTTCATTTTAGGAGGAGATTTCAATACAGTACTAAAACAGGACAAAAAGAGAGGAGGGACAGTGATAAGATAAATTCATCAGGAAGACTTCGAAGACCTGATATGCAGTTAAATCTCTTTGATGTGAAGGAAATTAAATTTAAATACACTTGGAATAATAAGAGAGCGAGTTCAGGACACATAGCAGCAACGTTAGAAAGATTTTTAACTTCAGATCTTCTATTATCTTCGCCCTTCTCAATATATTTAGAGATCCGACCTTGGTGTGGATCAGACCACCGATAGATCACGCTCCTTGTTTCTCCTCCAGTTAACTATGATCCAATTCCTTTCAAATTTTCCCCTCCATGGATAGAAACATTTGGCTTCTCTGAAATGATCATTGCGTCCTGGACTCAGTGGGTAAATGGAAGCGCTATAACCATTTGGGAGAGGAAATTCAAAAGGCTAAAATTAGACATTAAAGAATGGCTAAAAACATACAATGAAAATATATCCCTAAATGTCAAAACAACCAAAGACAATATTGCAAAAAAGCAGGCTCAAATAGAAAATAATGAAATTGAAAACGTGGACTTCCAAGAAGAAATAAAATTGGTCCAAACATACCATGTGAGCCTAAGACAATAGGAAGATATGTGGCCGCTCAAGTCACGCAATAGATGTCTCATCTCTGGAGACAGGAACACAAAATATTTCCATAAGAAAGAAAAATGTCGAGAGATCAAAAATGGCATCACCCAAATTCAACATGGAGTCCAATCTCTTGACTCTTTTCCTGAGATTAAGGTTGCTGCAGTTGATCAATTCTCTGCCCTATACCATGTTGACCAACCCTCGGCCCCCAATAGTGAAGCCTTCTTCTGGTGACCTCTGATGCCAACAAAATCCTTGATGCGCTTCCTGATCCTCAATAAATTCAAAAAGAAGTCTTTTCCTTTTCTCTAGATAAGGCCCATGGACCTAATGGCTTCACTTATAGGTTTTACCAAACCTATTTGCATCTAATAAAAAGAGACTTATGTTGAATGATCGGGTACTCCTTGAAGATATCTCACATCTATGGTGGAATAAATTCTGCCCTTTTAGCCCTGATTCCAAAAGAACGAAATCCATCCTCTTTCTCGAGATTTAGGCGAATTTACCTTTGCAACTTCTCTTATAAAATTATTTCAAAAATCCTAGCCTTTAGAATGAAAGTTCTCCTGCCTCTTCTCATCTCTCCCAATCAAGGCATCTTTGTCCAGGGACGACAAATCTATGACAATATAATATTAATCCATCAACTCAAGTTGGAGATGGGAGGAACAAGGAATGCTCATTAAACTAGATATGGCCAATGCCTTTGACAGGTTTCGGCACAAATTTCTCCTCAACATAATGAAGAATATTGGATTTTTAGAGACCTTCACTGGATGGATAGAGAAATGCATTTCCAGGCCCTGGATCTCTCCCCTGATTAATGGTAGGGGAGCTGGGTTTTTCCAAGCATCAAGAGGTCTCCGACAAGGGTGCCCCCTCTCGCCCTTTTTATATATTTTGGTCGGAGATGCCCTTAGTCGTAGCCTTGAAGCAACAAGTATCTCTCAACACATCCCAAGAATTAGATTTAAAGAAGGAATCAAAAGCATAAATCATGGGAAATTTGCTAATGATACATCTCTTCTGGGTGGAGCCTCTCTGGTCATAGCTAGAAGATTCAAATCTTATCTGCACAAATTATAAGAAGAATTTGGAGGTAAAACAAGCAATTCCAAATGTAGAATATACGCATGGAATATCTCCCTTAGAAAGGAAAAAAATTAGAATAAATATTGGGGTTTAGGGTAGAAATAGAATGGAAGGAATTTAAATACTTAGGAGTCCCAATTTTCTTGAAAAGCACCAATCCTAAGGCCTGGAAAGGCATGATTGAAAAAATGAAATAGAAAATAACCAATTGGGGAGGGATTTGGATAAATCTAGCACATTGTCTCATTCTTATCAAATCAGTGTCGTCTTCTCTCCCTATATACCAGTTTGAGGTCCTCCAAGCTCTAAAGTATGTCCTCCAAAGCTTGGAAATTTCATAAGAAAGTTCCTATGGGAAGGAGGTGTTAGCAACTAATTTGAACCTCAGGCTGAAGAAAGTCAAATCAGGGTAACCTCAAACCACGCTCAGCCTTGTAGCTAGCCCTAAAAGGTCGGGAGAGGGCTCTCTCCAGGAAAAATATTCAATGAAGTATAATTGTAAACTGATTTTAGGCTAGGTATAATGATGGGAAATGTTTTTATAAAAGTATGGAACAAATGGAGCAGTTTGAAACCGAGGAATTAAATCAGAGATACAGGGTATTTCATGGGGCAAGGTAGGCAGGAATTTTAACAATTTAGTTTAAGTAATGATGGAATGGTAAGACTGGTGAGGAGTTGAAAAGGGCATAGGAGATCGATCCTTTTCAAACAGCCGAAAACATAGAACATTGAATGATTTCCCAAGGCAGAGTATTATACAATGGATTCTACCTATCTATCTTGAAAGCATTCAACCAGAACTGTGAATGAATGAAAGGTAAAACATAACAATTAACTGATGAAAACAAAGGAAAGAACAATGCTAAAATCCATACCACAAGGACCCCACAAATCAGAGCTGCATTTCTTTATTAATTCCCTGCCAAACTGTTACAAATGGAGTGCAAAGCGTCCCTGAATTTTTTCCAAATTATTCCACACTTTATTCCCCCCCATCACAAATGACTCAGAAATTACATTAAATAGACAGAATTTTGAGGGGAGTGGATCCATGGAAGGAGGATTTGTTTCACCAGCCTCATAAACTGAAATCCGAACATGGGAAGAAAACCAACAATTTGTTCCTAAAAAGAAGGAGAAACAATATATTTTGACCATCGGGAGGTTTTGCAGTTGCTCAAACAGTGGAGAAGAAAGACAAATTTGGAACCAATTCTCCCTTTATCATTGTTGTCGTGCTGTCATGATTTCTGTGCTTATATTTAGCTCTCGGCCTTTGACTGTTTGTATTTGTCTTTATTCTTTGAAGAATAACCAACTTTTGAAGAAAACGCCTTTTGGAACCAATAAAAATGAAATTTTCCTTTTAGGGAAGAAAAGTATCCTTTTGAATGAAAAAGAGCGAAGGGAAAGGGAGGTGAGCCCATATTGTGATCGCAAATCGCAATCGAAAGAGGGGAGGGGGTATATCGCACAATGGAGCGAATGTGATTTGGAGTTTGCGATGCGATGGAGTATAGACCAAAGATAAGGGAGCAGCAGAAATTCTTTTTAAAACAAACATAAATGAAATTTCCACTTTACACAGAGGAAAATATTTTTCTTTTCAAAAAGTGGAAGGGCTTTTAGGTCGGGACCGGGAGAACAATCGCAATCGAAAGGGAGAGGGAGCATGTCGCAATGATAACTTGTGATGCGATGGAAGTGGATGCGATGGGAAATGGATGCGATTGGAGTATTACAATAAAGAGGTGACAATAAGCGAAGTCCAATGGAGCAAACGAAAAATCCCTTTAAAATTGATTAAAAGGAATTTTGCGCTTTTACAAAGGAAAGAACGATTTTTTATTGAAAGAGCAGAAGGCTTTAGGGTGTGACCCAAGGGAGTAATTGCAATCGCAATCGGGAATCAGAATGGGAGTGGGGCGGAAGTAAAGGACTGTGGGAAATGCTGATTGCGATTGGCGACATGCGATCAATCGCATTGGCGGGGAAGCGTGAAGGTTTAAACATGGTAGGGAGAGAACATGTGATGCGATTGGAATAATTAGAAATTTTTCAAAATTGATTTATCGCATTTAACAAAGGAGAAACTCGTTTTTATTTGAAACGGGCTGAAGGTTTTATGGTGGGACCCAAAGGGGAATCACAATCGCAATCGGAAGGGGGACGGGTTTAACACATAGCGGCGGGGATGCGACATGCGATTGCGATGGAAAGGCCGATGCGATGAAAAAATTAAGAAATTTTTTTAAATTGATTTTTCACATTTTACAAAGGGAAAACCCCTTTTCATTTGAAAAGGGCGGAAGGCCTTTAGGTGGGGCTAAGGGGTAAATCGCAATCGGAAAATCGGGAAAAAGGGAAAGCAGGTTTAATTCTGGGAATAAAAACTGCTATTGGCGATATGCGATTCATATCATCGGGAAAATCGGAAGAGGGAATGCGATGAGGGATCGGATCGGCGATGTGATGGGTCAATCGCATCGGAGTTTCTCAATCAAAAATTAACTCAATTAGGGGTACTCAATCAAGAGTTGCGATTTAAATGGTGTGATCAGATCGGGGAAAGGGTTGCGATTGAAGAGCTTTAAGATTATATTATAAAGTCTTAAGGGACCAAATGAGGAAAAAGGGGGCGTAGGGTTTAGGCTTTGGGGACTTTTATTCACTTAGGCATATTTTCCAATCCAGAAGTCAGTTTTGAGAGTATAATATACTGTTGGAAAGATATTTCCAGGATCCTTCTGATGGACATACTTAGAACCTAATTTTATACTAAAAATGTTGTGGAAAACACCTCTGAAAGGCAGGGTGGTGGCTTTGAGGAGATAGCAGCTTCTGAAGTGCAACTTATTACATATGAAGACATAAAATTACATGAAAGATGATAATAGAAGAAAAGTACCATGTTTTCACCTCAAAACATGGTTTTGAGGTGAAAATTACATCAAGCTCAATAGAACAATTCTTTGATCTTTTCAGATACTGTGCCTTTGAGTTTATTTGAACTCCTCATGACCTTGCTGATATTTATTGACACTTGACTCATTAATTTGAACATTATGAGACCCTAGAACCTAATGAGACCAACCCTATGACCTAATAATATGGATTGGGAGTGAAAGTGAATCATGACTGAAGACCATAGAGAGGAGAATCAGCAAGTTTCACATGAGGAAAAACTGATGAAAGACCACTACCATCAATGAATCCATGACCTAATGGAATGATGAAAATTTATGGTATGGGACTCCTAATATGCAAATGTAAAAGAGTAAGTTTTATCACTGATGGCAGTATGACCAGACTGACACTAATAGGAGGGAAGAAAACAACAAGGAAATATCACATGGTAAACTGGAAGACTATTACAGTGCCCATGCAACATGGAGGACTTGGAATTTGCGACCCAAGATTAACAAACCTAGCAATTGGGGCCAAAATTTGGTGGGGGCTAGTCACAAATCCTGAAGAATGGTGGGCTCAAGTGATAAGAGGAAAGTATTTCAAGAAACATGAACAGGAAAACATGTATATTCCAGACACCCAAGGCTCCCCAATTTGGCGTCTTCTTCTATCCTCATCTCCCTTAATCACTCAAAACATCAGCAAAGTTCCTGGAAATGTTCTGACAGTCAAAATTTGGGAGGAAAAAATAATTAATAACACCCCTCTAGCAGATCTAGAAGAGCTGAAACCCCTCCGTGATCACTTCATATTGATTAATATCACAACCTTGGCACAAATTTCAGTATGGGATGACAAGAGGAATTGGAAAGGATGGCTTCTACTGGATATCCTCGGAGAGCTAAATGAGAAAAATAATGATTTATTAAATCTTCTCGAGGGATGCTCCCCAATTTTGAGAGATAAAATGGATAAATGGTGCTAGAAGAACACATGCTACTCAGTCAAAGAAGGCTACACATATCTCCTCTTCGAAGAACAAGTCCCTCCCAAAATTGGGATATGGAATCGTATCTGGAAGCCAAATGCTATCCCCAAAGTAAATTACTTCAATTGGCAGCTAAATCACAAGAAAATCCTCACACAGGACAACATCAAGAAAAGAGGTATAAGCGGACCGACCAAGTGCCCTCTTTGTGAACAAGAGGAAGAAACCATAAACCATTTATTCATAAAATTCTCCTATATCAAACAACTCTGGAAGGAGGATTTTGGGAAGACATTGTCAAGAATTGATTGGCCAGCAAAGACTTCCACATTCTTCTCAACACCAAAAAAATGCTACAAAGGCAATCTCCAAACTAAACCGAATATGAAATGCATCCTTAAATCTCTTCCAAAGTACATCTGCTAGAAGATTTAGATGGAAAGAAACAAATCAATCTTCAAAATGAAAAATCCTGCAGCCAGAGTTTCAGTGCTCTCAGCCCTATCCTTATGTTTCGAGTTCAACTCCCCACAACTTGACTTGTCATTAGATATTTTAGAACTGGAGTGGTTGTCTCCATGGTCCTAGAGTAAGAAAACAAAAATAACAGAGGTTGATCCTCCCAGATGGTGTTTCAGAAGCACCCAAATGGAGCTAATGGATGAGATAAAGAAGAAATGGAACTGGACTCTTATGTTTGATGGAGCCTCCAAAGGAAACCCAGGGGAGGCTAGGGGAGGAGGGGTCCTCATTGATCCTGATGGAAAAACAAGGCACAAATATGCCTGAGGGATAGGGAGAGCAACCAACAACCTAGCGGAGGCAAGTGGCCTTTGGCTCAGAATCACCATCGCAAAAGGAAAATGTGTGAGACATCTGTGGGTACTGGGGGACTCCTATTTCCTAATCAAAAACCTGGTTCAAGGGAAGGAAACATGAAATTCTAGTATTAATCAAATGTTAACTAGATTTAAGGAGGTAGCAAAGGAATTTGAAGGCATCCAGTACACACACGTGCTCACATCCCTAAACACTCAAGCTAATGAGCAGACTAATAAAGGGTGCAAATTGCTGAAGGGCATATGCGACATCGATGGAAACGCTGACACAAAATATATCCCTTAACCCATTCATGCTTACTAGAAAAAATATCAGGACCTTGACCCCAGTGTTCATAGGAAAACCATGGATTAGGAAACATCATTTCTTTTGGAAAACGTTGGATCAACATTTTGGATGGAATAACATATTGGTGGAACAGATTATGGATGGAACAACAGGTGGAAGAACATTGGGACAGCAGTTGGAACAGCAGATGGAACAACGCTGGAATAGCAGTTGGAACAATATTTGGAACAACAGACGGAACAACAGATGGAATAGCAGTTGGCACAACAGATGGAACAACAATTGGAACAACAGATGGAACATCATTGGAACAATATTTGGATGGAACAGAAGCTGGATGGAACAACATTTGGATGGAAAACAAAGGAACAAAAATTCCTTTTGACAGAATTGGAACAAAACTCACCATGAACAACATATGAACAACATTCGTTATGGATAGCTTTGGGCAGCACCAATCTAATTTTAAATGGACAAGAACAAATGCACATACCTCAGTAACTCATTTTGTAAGCTTTATAACACACATGGGAATGGACTGCATCGCAGATATAGGAAAAATAGAAATAAGGCGTCTATGAAGACAACCTCGTATGTAAGTAGGGAAACATTTTTCTAATTTTGGCATGAAAATGATGCGATGTAATCATTTGGTTTAATGCCGCAATCCAGACGCGGATTAATGAAACTACTACTATTCTCTGTTATATATATAGATATATATAAACAAGTTTTTTTATCATATGTTGGATATAGCTAACCTTTATTGTTTCTTCTTCGTCTTGATTTATCAGGTGTTCTTTAGTAAATTCTTTAGTATGATATTCAATTTTGTCTTCAACTCCTTCCATAAAAAATTCATGTTCATATGTGCTGCAAAGGTGTATAAAAGTTGCAGAATTTTATGAGAGCTGTAGAAATTCAACAATTCTGTAGATAAAATTTATTTTTATAAAAAAAGGGAAATGAAAATAATTTGGGATTTTTAGAATTGGAATGAAGAAAAATATAAGATGTCAGAAATAAATTCTGATTTTCACCTTATATTTTCTATATAAGGATTCCAATCAGTGATTGGTTTTCATATTAGCATAATCTTGAAATTTTTTGACAAACTCCTCTTTTTTCAGTGGTTTATGATAGACCTTTATTCGATGTCCATTTACAAGAAGATGAACCTTTTATTCATCGATATTCCTAATCCTGACTGCTCCATTATCAAAGACTCTTTCAATCTCATAAGGCCCAAGCCAATGGGTTTGAAATTTCCCTTGGAAGTCTTTGAACTTTGAGTCAAATAGATGTACCCAATCTCATGCCTGGAATTTTCTTTCTTTTATGTATTTATCATGCCATCTGGATCTCTGTTGTTGAAATACGATGGTATTTTTAACTGCATCTTGTCTTGTATAATTCATCATTTACCCATGAATATGATGCACTCATTTTAATTATCCTTATCTTTTCTTTAGGAAACAAATATGATGGTTTTTTTCATGTGGCTAAGTAATTGGAAATGTATACAAACCACAGATATTTAGTAGATGTTGCAAAAATATATTCATCGGGAAAAATATCCTCTACTGGTGTATCATTATTATCATTTTGAATTCTAGACAAAAAGTCAGCAATTGTGTTTTGTTTTCCAAGTCGATCTAAAATGGTGATATTGAATTCTTGCAATAGTAGCAACCATCTTGTGATTCAACCATTAGTGATAGATTTATTCATTAGATAAATAATTGCAGAATCATCTGTGTGAATAAAGGTTTCATAGCCAGTGATGTAATGTCTAAACTTGTTAATAGCATGGACAACAACTAGAAGCTCTTTTTCAGTGACAGTATAATTTAACTCAGCAGGAATCAAATTCTTACTTGTATAATATATGGCATAAGGGGTAAAGTATTTTTGTCCTAATACAACTCCCATATCTGTATCTGAAGCATCAATTGAGATATGAAAAGGTAGTTTCCAGTTTTGTCCTCTTAAAATGGGTGCTTCAGATATCTTTGCTTCCAAGGTTTAAAATGCCATTTGGAACTTAGGGTTCCAGCTAAATTCACAATCCTTGGTGAGAAATTTGAAGAGTGGAGATGAAATTTTCGTGAAGTTTTCTATAAATATTCTATAGTATCCTGTAAAACCAAGAAAACACCTAACATATTTTTAACAATTTGGGATTGCTAATTTGGAAATAACTTCAACTTTAGATGAGTCCACCTTAATTCCATTCTCGGAAATATGGTGTCATAAAACAATTCCTTCAGTAAACATCATAAAAAAAATTTCATGACTTAATAAGAGATTTGTTTCCTTGCATCTTATGAGAAATTTTTCCAAATTTTCAAAGGCTTCTTCAAAATAATTTCCATAGACTGTAAAGTCATACATATACACTTCCAGACAATCATGTATTAAATCAAACAAAATTCCTAATACTGCTCTTTGGAGTGTTGCGGGTGCATTGCATAATCCAAAAGGAAGTACTCAGTAAGCATAAGTTCCCCATGGACAGGTAAATGTGATTTTATCTTGGTCTTTGGGTGCTACTTGAATTTTATTATACCCACTAAAATCGTCCAAGAATGAAAAATATTTCTTCCCTGCTAATGTATCTAAAACTTGATCTATGAAATGTAACAGAAAATGATATTTTAAAGTAGCTTTATTCAACTCCCTGTAATCAATACACACCCTCCATTTTCCATTCTTTTTAAGGAAAATTACTAAAGGTGAAACCCACTGACTGTCTAATATTGGATTAATAAAGTTTACATTCAAGATTTTTTGTAGTTCTTCCTTTACAAATTTCCCAAGATTTGGATTCCTTCTTCTTTGAGGTTGTCTAATTGGTCTAGAATTTTTCTCAATATAGATATGATGTATGCAAGTCTCAGGATTAATTCCTTTCATTTTAGTGTACTCCCATGCATATGTAGAAGAATGTTTTCGCAATGTTTTGATTAACTCTTCTTTTTGAAATTCTTCTAGGTTTTTGTTTATGTTTAAAGTTTTACTTGGAAAGATTTCAATTGAATAATTACCAAATTCTTGCATAGAATATAAAGACATTTGTCTCGATGATAAGTATTCAACAATACATTTTTCTTGAAAATTTTGACTATTCTCAAATTATGAAGATGATTCATGATTTTCTATTGAATTTAGAATTTGACTTTCTTCACTAATGTGTGAAATAGTAAAAATAGGTTGTATTCCAATTTCATCATCCATCCATTCTTCATTTTCTACTTCTATCATTGCTTTTGCTGGAGGATATATAGTGAATTTCTTTTTTGAACTTCCATAAAAAATAAACATATCACCATATCTACAATTGATGAAATCATCAGCTGTAGCTAACCAAGGTATTCCTAATATTAATGGATGTCCTCCTAAGTTATTATTGAGAGTTAATATCATAAAATCAATTGGATATTCCCAAGAATATAAGTATACATAAATGTCTTCTAATACACCATTTGGCTTGATTACTGATCTATTTGCTAATTTTCGTAATGTTGGTGAATATTGAAGATTTGGAAGTTTTAGTTGTTCCATGGTTTGTTTACTCAAGATTTTTATGGCTTCTCCTAAGTCGATTAATATATTTGGGATCTCAATACCATGGATATGTATTTTTACAATGGGACTTCCTGGATCCAAATATTTTGTATGCTTGTTTTTCCCATCATGATATCTGCAATTTTTCCCACTAACTGTATTATTTTACTTCTTTTGTTTTTCTTCCAGATTTATTTATACTCAACTTTCTTATTGTTTTTGCAAGGATTGGAATTTCCTAATGGCCTGTAACAAAGGAATTTTGATAAAAACATTCTTCAATTCATCTAATATATCATAGTTAGGCAACAACATTTGTTTTTCTACCCCTCTATCAATTTGTAATATTTTAGGGAAAGGAGGTTTAGATGTAGATACTGAAGGTTGACCTATGATAGGAGTTGAGTTTATTGGATTTTCTTGTGTTTTATTTTGAAAATTTTGATTCTAATGAACATATGTCCCTTCTCCGGAATGATTATTTCTATTTTGAATATTTTTATTTTGATTAAGAGAAATTTCCTCATCAAGGTGGTCATATTTTTCCTGAATAACAATAGAGGGCTTTTTCTTTTCTAATATTCTACCAAAACTAAGTTTCACATTATTAAGATCTAGTGGAGTTATCATATAATTTTGAAAATTCTATCCCTTAATGTTATAAATAGGTTGTGCATTTTTATTTTTTGGGTTTGGGAGTGGCTGAGCAGGTAGTTGGTTTGGCCTTTGTAGAAATGGTCACGAAATTTTTGGATTATGATTTGGAAATTGAGGTTGTTGACTGGGTTGAGGAAAATGTTGTAGAGGATAGTTCAAATAAGATTGTGTATATTGGTGATATTGAGAATATCTTCCATAAGGATTTTTCATTCCTTGTGCCCAAGGTTGAGGTTGAGATGAAGGTTGTTGCCATGGCATTGATGAATTCTAATTATTCTATGGGGTTTGAGTATACATTTGGGTGTTAAAACCTTGAGTTTGTGACCCTTTCCATGGTATTCTAGAAACAATAAAAAGGGGATCTACTGGATGTGGGTCTATTTCCTCTTGGAAAACAGCCTTAAGACATGGTATAGAAGGACATTTATTTGTTTCATGATTTTATGTGAAAATGACACAGGTCTCTATGATTTTTAAATCAAGAGGACATTCTCTTAAGGCATGTTTCTTTCTACATTTAGGATAGAATATAGATAAGGCATCACTTTCAGATATTTGCTTGTTTTGTAATTTTAAGGTGTCTATTTGTTCACTAAAACTCCCTAGAATATTTGTTTTAAATTCATCAAGAAAAATTCCTATTTATGCCCTACTTACTGTTCCAGTTGTAGATATATTCACTCTAGAGAGAACAAGATCTCTTGTACTTCTCCCAGCTCTTGATTTTCCTCTTGAAATATCTATGCATAATTTAGAGATATCAGATAATGATAATTGAGAGATGTCTCTCTTTCCCATCATATTAAGAATATATATCCATTCATCTCTAATGGATTTCAACGGGGGAGCTTTTAAAGTATCTTCATCCAAATTTTCCATCTTAGATATTTTTAGATTGTAACTGAATCTTTCAATTAGGTCATCTAAGTTTTCATCCTCTATTTGCATCATCTTAAAAACTTCATCTTTCTGATTATTAGGTGTGCAATAATCCTTGTATTTTTTTAAGAATGCACTTTTCATCTCTTCCCATGTCCTAATAAAATGTGTAATTAATCCCATGAACCATTTTAATTTTTCATCCTTAAGTTTTGCAGGAAAAAATTTCGATTTTTGAGAATCTTGTAAGTAGTCATATGATCTACATAAAACTTCAAATTTAAATAGAAATGTTTCAGGATCTTCACTCCTTAATCCATGAAAATTGGGAAGGATGGAGGGTGAGATATTTTTCATTGTGACAGTTGTATCCTCATCTAATATAGGAAATCCAACAGCGTCTTCTCTATTTTCTTCACCTCTTCCTCTTCCTTGTCCTCCATCTCATCCACCTCTATTTCCTCCACCTCTTCCACCTCCTCCAATACTAGGTATACCTCCTCCTAGTCTTAAGGCTTCTCCATTCAAATTGTGTACACATCCTTCTCTTTCTCCTTCTCCAGACATTGTAGATTCCTCAAAACTAATATAGGGTTCTATTTTTGGAGTTATCTGTTCTTATTCTAGTTCTTCTATCAATGGTATATTGAAGAATATTTCTTCCTCCTCCTCGCGAGGGCTTTCTAGCTCTTGAGCCAAGATTTGTTCTCCTGCAAAGGTTAAAAATATTACTCCTTCTGTTGGACCTATAGGATCTTCTTCTTCTATAACTGCTTCATTTGATGAAGTTGGATAGTCTCTAGGCTGAATTTATGATCTTAAGACATCAGGAAGTCTATGTATTACTGCTAGGAATGGAATACGAGTTTGAGATGATGGTGTGGCACTACAAGGTCTTGATGGAGTGAATGGTGTTGTTGGAATCAAAATTCTACCTCTATCTACAAATCTACCCGTAGAATCCCTTTCTCTATGCATGTCATTTTTTTTTATATTTAAGAGATAAGGCTCTTAATTACACTTCCCCAGAAACGATGCCAAAATGTTTAGTCAATTTAATGTCTTAAATTTCTATCATAAATTATTGACCAGAGTTAGTAATCTTATGAAGTGTAGGTGCACTATATATGCTAGAAGCCTTTATTTCTTAATTCATTGTGTTTGATTTTATATGTTTGTTTTGATTTTGAGTTTATCTTGAATTTTTAAATGAAATTAATAAGCTAAGAAATGATTAAGTCTAATTTTAACTATCAAAACTCTAATGAGAATTCTATTTTTAATTGATCTAAAGATGAAATAGAAACAAGAAGAGATTTTAATCTTTTTGTATGTTTTGTAGTTTTATGAGAAGATGAGAAAGTAACTCCACTTAAAGAAGAATTTTAATGCTTGAAAAATAAAACTAAGAAGGAAGAAAAGGAAATGTTTAATATTAATCTAAGAAGGAAGTTAATCTATAAATTACTCTAGAGAAAATATTCTAATGACTAAAAGGTGAAATTTACAAGAAGGAAGAAAAGGAAATTTTTATATAAGAAAGAAAATTGATCTATGATAAATCTATTTTGCATAAAAAGAAGTCAATCTAAGTGATAAATCTTAACTGTGATAGACTATTCAATGCGGGTAATTATGATAAGGTTATCTCTAAAACATCTATCTAAATTACTTCTAAACCTATTTAATTAAAAAGGAAAAACATCTAATTAAATCATCTCTTAATAGAAATATCTAAATCTCTTAAATAAATCTATTTTATTCTAAGTTATACGAATAGAAATATCAAACCTAACAGTATTAAATCTAAATGATTATGCTAAGTAAATTCAAAAACTAATTTAAATGAGGAAAGAAAACATAGTACTTACCTACTGTAGAAAGCTAGAATGCTTATCTAATCTATGAAACAAAAGAAAAAAATATGTATTTACTATGCAAGAGAATGCAAGAAAGGTTCTATTCCATGAAATGTAAATGTTAACATAATTATGATATCAAGATGTTTTAGGAAATCAAAACGATTGGAGCATTCAACTATGTAAAAAACACAACAATTAACTATGCGCAAAGCGAAAGAAATAAACTGAGACACAATAGAAAATTAAACTACTAAAAATCTTCTGTGCAGGGGCCCTCCACAAAAGAATGGTTCTTAATTCAATTATGACTAATTATGCATCGGTGATTATGAGCACGCCTTCTCAATGAATTGATAAAAACAAAGTTTTAATGTGAAACAGTATTACAATAAAAAATCAAGCTTATCTCTGGTTAAAACAACTCGATATTTATAACAGAGTCAAATTAATTGTTTGAGGTGATCTCGCCTAAAGAAGATTAATTAAACTAGGAATAAAATTCTAAGTAGAATTGCAGTCTTCATAGCTTTCACGATTTTCTACAAGGAGAGAAAATCGTGAAGCTTTCAACTTCTCACCTGCTTGTCTTGGCCCTCTACTTGACTGATGCTTTGACCGTGACTTTAGGTGATATCCTTCTTGATCTTGGACAAGTAAGTAGGATAAAATCCATGAGTGGATCATTTCCAAACTACCAATTTACTTCGCTCCTCTATTTATTCTTTGGAACCTGTTAAACAATGTCAGTAGCTGCAGAAACAAAGATTAGCTACAAAATTGCATAAATTATGTAGCTAAATACAAAATTTATTCAAATAATAAGAAACATTAAAATATAAAAGAGAGATCATTCAAATACCTTCTCAAACTGAAAATGTACCAATTAACATTGATTGAGCTTATGGATTTTGTCAAAGAGGAAGGAAAAGTGATGAGATAGATGTCAAAAATAGAGACAGTGTTGAGGCTCAACATACCCCCATTAAGAGACCATTGCATGTCCTCAGAAATTTCAAAATTGTGATTCTTCACCTTATCATTGCATATGCTCTGAATCTTCTGTCAAGACATCTAACATTATTTTCTTTCCTTTATTTGAAGTAATTGCTACTCTTGGTTTATTCATTAAAATTTTATACTTCAAATTTATGATCTTCCTTTTCAGGTATCCGTTCTTCTTCTTCAATTTCTTGTTCTTTTTTAACCATAACCCCAAATGTAGAAGAGTATTATCATTGATGGTTTTCTCAATTTGATTTTGCATCTTTAGAGATTCATTTTCCTGCTTTATATGCCTATTTAGTGTCTCTAGTTCAAAATTTTATTGTTTTAAAGTATTCACTAGAGGTTCTTATCGACTAGAAGGTTGGTCCTCAAGATTTTATGTCTTTTCTACATGTATTTTTTCTAAAGACTCAATTTAATCATATATTTCTTGCTGAACTTGATCAATTTATGGAGTTATTCTACTTGGATCCTGTGTGGGAGAAGAATAATAGGTGATGGCACTTCAAGATTTTCTTCCAAATCAACAAGTTCTGTTAATTTTGGGAGTGGCTTTCTGGCTGCTTTTCTAAGTCTCTAGCTTCTTCTTACTAGTTGTGGGAGACTTTGAGTTTTTTATTTATCCATGCTTATAAATTTGCCTTTTTCTTTCATGCTACCTCCTTTATTTTTATCAATTTGTTTCTTGACCTTTCCAAAAAACTGTGCAATAGGAATTTCTTTTTTCTTGTTGTTCATCTACCTCTTTCTGCCTCTTTTTCCTTTGTTATCACTGGGTTGTTCTTCTTCTTTTTCTTGAAAATGATTTCAGGTTAAGAAATCTTCCCAAGTATCTCCTAGGATTTTTAAATGAAATTCAATAATAATTTTTATCAATCCACGATGATACGTTGTATTATCTATGAATTGAATCCTCTTTTGAACCATCCCTGCCATCTTCCTTAACCTATTTAGTATAAAGTATGGAAGTTGTATCTCTTTATATTCTAGAAAATTCATCTGTAACCTACCATGATAGAAGAACATACAACCAAACCTTCCTTCACAAGTAAAAAATTTATGAATTATTAAAAGCATGTTTCTCCATTTACCCTTAAGAGTTGTGCTAGGAATTCCCTTTTTGAAAATACTTGTGTCCATACCTAGGTTTTTCAAGAATACTTTCCAATCTTCTGCACCAATTCCTCTCTTCTTGAACCATATTTCACCCGTCTTTGGAAGTTCGGTAGCTTCTTCCATGAATGATTATGTGATTGCAAATTTGATATCACCGATTTCAACCTCTACTTCGTTGAAGGCTCTTGCAAATGATTATGTGACTTCCTTGTGAAACCCATCAAATTTATCTATGAAGTGATCTTTCCTAAATAATAATTGTTGTCTTCATAGATTTCATTATTTTCTACGTGGAGAGAAAATCGTGAAGCTTTCAACTTCTCGTCCGCTTATCTCAGCCCTCTGCTTGACTGATCCTTTGATCGTGATTTTAGGTGTTATCCTTCTCAATCTTGGTCAAGTAAGTAGAATAAAATCTATGAGTGGATCATTTCCAAACTACCTATGTACTTCGCTCCTCTATTTCTTCTTCGGAACCTATTAAACAATGTCGATAGCTGCAGAAACGGAGATTAGCAAAAAAATTGCATGAATTTTGTAGCTAAATACAAAATTTATTCAAATAATAAGAAACATTAAAATATGAAAGAGAGATCATTCAAATACTTTCTCAGACTGAAAATGTACAAATTAAAACTGATTGAGCTTATGGATTTTGTCAAAAAGGAAGGAAAAGTGATGAGATAGATGTCAAAAACAGAGACATTCTTGAGGCTCAACATACCCCCACTAAGAGACCATTGCATGTCCTCATGCAATTTGAAAATTGTGAGTCTTCACCTTATCACTGCATATGATCTGGCACTTTTTCCAAGACATCTAACTTTATCTTCTTTCCTTTCTTTGAAGTCACCCCTACTCTTGGTTTCTTCATTAGAAGTTTATACTTCAAATTTATGATATGTCTGTTCAGGTATATGTTCTTCTTCTTCAATTTCTTGTTATTTTTTAACCATAGCCCCAAATGTAGAAGAGTGTCATCATTGATTGTTTTCTCAATTTGATTTTGCATCTTCAGAGCTTCATTTTCCTACTTTATATGCCTATCTAGTCTCTCTAGTTAAAAAAATTCTTGTTTTAAAGTATTCACTAGAGGTTCTTGTGAACTAGACGGTTTTTCCTCAATATTTGATGTATTTTCTGCATTTGTTCTTTCTAAAGAGTCAATGTAATAATATATCTCTTGTTGAACTGGATCAATTTATGGAGTTCTTCTACTTGGATCCTGTGTGGGAGAAGAAATAATAGGTGTTGGCACCTCAATATTTTCTTTCAAATCAACAAGTTATGTTACTTCTAGGAGTGGATTTTTGGCTACTTTCCTAAGTCTCAAGCTTCTTCTTACTGGTTGTGGGATATTTTGAGTTTTTTTTTTCTCCATGCTTATAAATTTTCCTTTTTATTTCATGTTACCTCCTTTATTTTTATCTATTTGTTTCTTGACCTTTCCATACAACTGTGCAATAGGAATTTATTTTTTTGGTTGTTCATCCACATCAAGGTTCGTAGCTTTTCTCTTTCTGCCTCTTTTTCCTTTGTTATCACTAGGCTTCTCTTCTTCTTTTTCTTGAAAAAGATTTTGGGTTAAGAAATCTTCCCAAGTATCTCCTAGGCTTTTTAAATGAAATTAATAAAAAAAATTATCAATCCATGATGAAACATTATATTATCTATGAATTGAATCCTCTTTTGAACCATCCCTACCATCTTCCTTAAGCTATTCGGTAAAAAGTATGGAAGTTTTATCAATTTATCTTCAAGAAAATTCATCAGTAACCTACCATGATAGAAGAACATACAACTAAACCATCCTTCACAGGTAACAAATTTCTGAATTATCAAAAGCATGTTTCTCCATTTTCACTTAAGAGTTGTGCTAGGAATTCCCTTTTTGAAAATACTTGTGTACGTACCTAGGTTTTTCAAGAAGACTTTCCATTTTTCTCCACTGATTCCTCTATTCTTGAACCATCTTTCACCTGTCTTTTGAAGTCTGGTAGCTTCTACCATGAATGATTTTGTGACTACAAATTTGATGTCACTGATTTTAACCTCTACTCCGTCGAAGGCTCTAGAAAAATGTTTTGTGACTTCCTTGTGAAACCCATCAAATTTCTCTATGAAGTTAAGCCACTGTGCTTTCTGCAGTATCTCCTTTAATTGCAGATATCCCTCCTGTTAGGGTCCTATAAATTTTTATAGGGTTACTTGATTATAGCAGATGATTATCATATTTCAAATGTTGTAAATAATATTCCATAATGTAAATTATTCCCAAAAAAGGTCAAAACCTTAAGAAAAATAAAAAAATATGCTTGCAACTCAAAATGCAACATTAGAGGATAATTAAGTATGTTTATATTAAATCAATCACATCATTTAAATGTGAATTATTAAATTGTAATAAGGATTTGGAACTATAGTTTGATTTTATTATAAAGTTGAAAGCGACAAAAGGCACATCCCAACAATTTTTTTTTGTCACATATGGTTAAAGGGCCCGCAGTTATCTGTCGAATGATCCTCACAATCTCCAAATAAACAACGCACATTTGTTTTCGTCCCCCTCTCTCCATCCACTCTTTACCATCGGGCGGGGGGTACGAAAATATGGTTTTCCCTTTCCGAGTCCCATGCTACATGGCGCCTTCACCACATTTCGCACCTCCCTTCCTCAAACCACTTACCATTCCCGACCCCCTCTGAAAATCGCTCCTCCTCATCCCTTTCCTGCCTGATCCCACTCCCGCTTACTGTTCCATTCCCGCACTTTCCTTACGCACTCACGCATCAATTATTTCTGCTAACAATGTGCTTGGACATCATCCCCCACCTCCATGTCACCTCCCGCCTCCACGCCATATGTTCGTTTCATGGCCAGTTAAAACTATGTTTTTTCCCTATAAAGAACAGTAATTTTGAACATGGTTTATAAACAATTGAGAATGAATTTTAAAAAATTGAAAGATTTTTTTGTGGATAACATCCTCATATACAAAAAAATTCTCTCATTTTTCTAACATCTGTTATGGTTTGGGAGATTCAGAGGAATATTTGCAGGCATATTTTCCCAATTTTTCCTGTTTTTATCCAGTATTTTCAAATATGGTTTCCGTGCAGGTGGAAATACATTTTAAAAACTTGAAAGAGGTTTTTTTGCTAACATCTGTATGTAAAAAACCTCTATCCATTTTTACACAGAGATTATGGTTTGGGAAATTTGAAAGAATATTTGAAAGCACATTTTCTAGAAATTTCCTATTTAGCCATATTTTTGCAGAGCAAGTATTGTGGTCAATAAGAGAGGAATATTGAGAAAATGGAGGAGTTTTACGTTCCTAAGATTCCAAAATATAAAAACCTATCTCACTTTTTACATAGGTATTACAGAATGAGAGATAAATTCACATCTTCACATCCTATTTTTATGACTATGCAAAGTCTTGTTTTAGACATCTTTTTCCAGAGAATAATGTGAACAACTGGAGAAGAATTTTGGGAGACAAAGAGAGAAATTCGAGAGAAAAATCTCAAATACAGTTGGTGACTTGGAGGCCGCCTCATCAAATAAGAGTTTCTATAAAATTTGAATTTCTCTTCTTTGTCACCAACAATCCACAAAGATAGTGCCAAGTAGATTCATTAGTTTTGAATGTCCTATGTTTATGTTCTATTTGTGTAACAAAGTTAGAGATATTTGTATTAAATATTGATATTTTTTCAAGATATTTTAGCTTATAATTTGTATAAATACTTCATCATTTGAGGTAATAGAGGTTGGGGTTCGTAATAAGGATGACTACCATTCATTGTAAATTTGTTCACCGAGTTCAAGTGACCATTTTCAAGTAATACAAGACCCGTTGTTTCAGGATTCATGTGGTGTACGAAATGGTAATGTTTTTCTTCTCTTAATGTGTTTATCCATTGTTTTTCTTTCTCTGTAAATCTGAAAATATTAATTGTATAACAAAAACTGTGATGAATAGGATATGTTAATTAGAACACCTTATTCTGGTTGTTTGTAATTTACATGTTTTCTATTCAGGTCAGATTGAAGAATACTTAATTGTTTTTCAATCTCCACTGAATTCCATATTTCTTCCACTTCCATAATTTCTTTAAAATCCTAAAAGATCCAAAGTAGTGTAACCTAGCTTGCCTTGTTTCACTCACTACAAGGAAAAGACCATCTAACGGATGTTTTTGAGGAACCCCTTATAAAAATAGCCCAAATATCTATTTGTAGCGAAGGTCTCTAGAGGAGGTTGGTGGGTGGAGGTTTTTGCAGATTTTTTTTGTCTAGTGTGTTTCTCATCGTAAACCGCATTGGTGCATTTAACTCACAACACACCGGTGCATACTAAAAATTAGCACACCAAGACACCGTGCTCTCTATAAAAACTCGCCTGGTGTGTCTCATATTGTAGCGCATCAGTGTGCTACTCAGAAACAGGCCCAGTGTGTCTTCAAAACTCGTGCTCAAATAGAAATAGGCTCGGTGCACTACGCAAAAACTGCCCGGTGCATCTCAAAACCCTGTGCACCGAAATAGGGTTAAATAAAAAAAATCACTGGTTGAAAAATCTGCATTTTCACTTCTTCAGTGCTCCAGAGCTCTCAAGCACCGGTGCGAATTTCTCTTGTGTGAGGCACCCTGCCATCAATTCTCCCATTGCACGCACTATTGTCATCCTTTGTCCACCTCGTGGAGTTCGAATTTGGAAAACGGTGGGAAATTTTGGTTTTTCAAATTCTTTAGCAAATAGGCATCCTCAACCCCCAAATGTACAGGTATTTTACTTGTTTCTCAATAACTAAACATTTTAGCGGATTAGATTTGAAAAAATCTTAAAATTTACCATTTAAAAAAAAAAAAAAAATCTGCGTAGTGCGCTCAAGCTGTTCAGCTCCCACTGTTCGCAGTGATGCCTGTAAATTTACAGGCCGCACCACGAATGGTGCTAACGGAAACCATACTAGGTTCCGGTGTGGTGCCGAAAATGCACACCGTGCTTTTTTTTAAAACCTGACATGGAGGTGTGGTCGTTTAAATGACCGTACCGTTGACTATGTACCAGTGGCAAGAGGGCGATACATTGACCAAACTATTCACCCTGGGGCAGATAGTTCGGTTAGCGCACCACCCTCCTGACATCAGTACATAGTCAACGGTGCAGTCATTTACAGGACAACACCATTGACCATGTACTGATGTCAGGAAGGCGGTGCATTGACCAAACTATTCGACACGAGGCAGATAGTGTGGTCAACGCACCGCCCTCCTAACACTGGTACATAGTCAACGGTGCAGTCGTTTAAAGTTGGGCAGTGCATTGACCTAACTATCCGCCCTGGGGTGGATAGTTTCGTCAACCCACCACAAAAGAAAGTACATTTTATGTTTTGTGGTGCACAGATAATTTCCATGTGCACCGAGGACGGTGTGTGACAAAAACTAATGCATCGGTACTAGTGCACGACTGTTTTTTTGGGCATATCGACTATGTTTTTTTTCAAAAAAGAAAAAAAAAAAAAAAAAAAAAAATATATATATATATATATATATATATACATGTCTCATTTAATAAATAAAAATGTATTTAATATGTGAATCATTCAGCAACGTCAACAGAGAGAACAAAGGTAACAACAAGAACATATGGAGGACTAGTATAACGTGGTTTGTGTGTGGGAGGCATGAGAGAGGGAGAGACTTATGTATCCTCACCCTATTATGACAGCCACCAAGTTTCTCCTAAGGGAGGTAGGCCTCCTCAAGTTCTACAAGGAGGGTACATCCCTAAAGGGCCATAATGGGTTATTGGGAAAACTCATCTTCAGAGGGGATGCCCACCGAAAAGCTTTCTGGGTCGGTCCTGGCCAGTGGTACGTACCCACTGAGGATGACATATATTTATTACTGGCTTATTTAGGAGAGGGCGAGATTTTCCCCAATTTCCAGATTTCCCCATCAGTAATGGAACAGGGAGTTAGTTGGTGTACACCCATAGATACATTAGCGATGATATACTTTCTCTTGCATATTTTCAGGTGCCCGGTGGTCAATTATGTATTGCTTCGTTTGGTGTAGAGGAGGTGAGGTGCCTCTCACTACTGTTGACAACCATTATACACCATACTAGTGACAGGAAACACATTATTTTCCCGATTTTATTTTATTTTTATTATTTATTACAGGGACCACGACTTGTGAGGTGGTCTGCAATTTTTTTGCGGCAGTTTTGTACAGCATTAGATAGATGTCGTTCTCAGACACGTGGGAGGTTGACCTTCCCTTTTGCTTCAAAGTTATTTTGTTTATTTTTTGAGAGGTTTCCAAAGACAAGGCCTACTTTTGTTCAACAGCCTTGTAGGCCAATTTTGCATGTACCGATGGAGATGTGGAGCCAGATGATGCCCAAGAGGGGCGAGTCTAACTTTTCTGCCAGGATATTTCATGATGCACTGGAGTTGCTTTCCAGTGTTGATGATCACTCCTTTGTTCTGGTCCCATGTCCTTATGTTGGTTTGGATTGGCGAGGGTGTTCCAACATCTCTTTACACAGGATGAGCTGCCAGATGTGAGAGGTAATATTACTATTTTCTTTAAATTAATATAGTTTCATTTTATTTTCTTAATTAATTAATTAGAATTATCAAATTTATTCTAACACGTTCTTTAACTTGTTTTATTAATTTTTTTAATGAAATTGTCTAATTATTGTTGTGTACTTATATATATTTTGTAGATATTGGGTCATTCATTGGTGATGAGATTCCATCGCCACCGAATGATCCAGGTGTAGATGAAGTTGAAGAGGAGATGGCAGAGGCAGAGGATCAGGGTGACAGACCTGGTCCCGATCAGGCGCACATACCGGCAGGTGTGAGGCATAGGCCAGACACCCGATTAATGATTGAGTTGGGTGACCAACTCTGTCGACTCCTAGTTTAGGATGGAGTCAGGCCAGTTACTATCAAAGATATACATGATGATGAAAGGCTACCATAGATCTGGAGATTCATGCACCGTGATATTTTGACCCTCATGCTACATATCGTTGGAGCTACCAGAGTACTGGCATAGGCGAAGAGGGGCAGGCATGGTTGATATGTAGTATGATAGAGCAGCACATCATCTGATGATCATGATCATGAGGGTAGTGATCATCATTCTAGTACTCCACCTCGCACCAGAGATGATCATGATGATCAGCTTGCAGCATCCAGTCATGATCATGAGCAGGCATTGTCTAAGCAGTCTGCACCATCTCAGCAGACACATCCTAGTCCTGAGAAGGAACATGATTATGAGGAGGGCGCAGGTCCATCTAAGGAGGCAGGTCCATCGACTGAGCAGGTCGTTGCACCATCCATTGAGCAGGCTGGACCATCCATGAGTCATCATGAGTAGGCAGTTCCTTATCAGCAGGCGCCTCCAGATCAGAAGGCACATGATCATCATCTATCTGAGCATGTCGAGGCTACACCATCGACTGAGTAGGCCCTGACTAGTACTACTATTGTTGTACCACCAAATATTTGACATTTATATGCAATTATATTACAGTTGTATATTTTTGACATTATATATATATATATATATATGGCCCATATATTTTATGTTCATGTTGCAAATGTACTTAATTTACATGTTGGTGTTCATCATGATGTGTATATTGTTAGGTCATGTTATATATGTTCATTTAATGTGCATCTTGCAGATAGATGTGTATTTTATGGCAGTTATTTGACATGAGATGAATATTTGATGTCTGTGTTGTGATGATGTTATACAATGCTTGTGTTTTGTTAGATGATCATGATCACGATGATTAGATAATGTTAGAGAATTTGAATGTGTTTTTTAGTCTAATATGATGTTCGTATGATGGTTATCATGATCATGATGTTTATTTTTAATATTAAATCATGATATGTATTAAATATTATGTCATGATTGTAATTGAAATTGAAATTTTAATTGTATATAAAATTGTAAAATTATAATTGTATTTTTAATTGTAATTGTATGTAAAATATTTGTAAAATTTTAATTGTAATTGTAATATTTAATTTATTGTGAAATGATTGTAATTGAAATTTTAATTGTAATTGCATATATGTAAAATTATAAATTGTAAATGTAATTGTAATTGTATGTAAAATTCTAAAATTGTAATTGTAAGTGTAATTGTATGTGAAATTGTAAAATTGCAATTCTAATTCTAATTCTAATTGTATGTAAAATTGTAAAATTGTAATTGTAATTGTAATTTTAATTGTATGACATACAATATTTGTAAAATTGTATTGTGAAATTGTAAAATTGTAATTGTAATTGTATGTATTGTCATCATTCAGTTTTATTAAAAAAATAAATTTGTAAATTTGTAAAATTGTAAATTAATTTTCAATTTTGAACCATAACTACCATAAGTAAAATGTATACCATAAATATTGTTAAATTACCATAATTGTAAGATTGTCAAATTGTAAATTTGTATGAATATAAATAATTGTAAAATAATAAATCTAGAATAATATAAATTTTTGTATACATTTTGAAGATATCATTCACACACATTTAAAGCAATCAAGTAGTTGTATTATTTTAGGAATTGACATTATAAAAAAAAAAACTTTGTACAGTACACTATTTTTTTCGAGATCAACATAGTTGCAAATTATCAAGTGAAATGATTTTAACATTAACACAAAGAAAATTACCAATTAATTCAAAATACATATTATAATGTTTTGTAAAAAGAAAAAGTCTTAGATATAAGGTAATTAAGTCCTATTATTTATAAAAACCCTTCTTAAAAAGTATAAATGATGAAATAACACATGTACCATATCACTCTCGGTTCTCATGATCACCCTCATTATCTTCCAACTCGCTTGGCATGATAACACTATTGTTCTCAAAAATATGTTTTGATCTAGGGTCATGTCTCAATACGAACCACCAATCCCTATCCAACACATAAGAGTAAAAAAAACACCTGGTTGCAATGTTTGGGGAAAACATAGGGCTCCTTAGTTTCATCCCACATCTTTCTAGAGTTGATACATATCAGCCTACTATCGCGATATTCCTTTACATTATTCCAATCAAAGGTGTCCCACCACTTGCACCTAAAAATAGCACATTGGAAAGAAGAGAAATCCATTTCAATGATCTCTTGTATCTTTTTGACGTAACCTAACGTCCCTCGTACTAGGTTTTGATCATGGTGGCTAGATCGAATAGATTGATCGAACTCGACTTCCACTCCATATTCTTGTGTCATGTGTCCATCATCGGCATTTTATGTGTGAAAATGGTGTCCATATGCCCACATAGATGGGAACAAATGCACCTATAAAAAAGTTTAAAAAATCATAGTGTGATGTGTCTTATAATAACCTAACTGTTAAAATATGAAATATAGATGTAATTACATTTCAAAGGTGCATTATTAAGTTTAAAATGTACATAAATATATCATTACCGAGTGGGTGCACCCAATACCTATGTTTAGTGCATCCTCTTCAGCACGCAGGGAATGACTGGTTGCACCGTATTTCTCTCTGACTTGGTCAACAACCCAACAACTGGGGCATATTTTTGGCATATTTTATTTTAAATGATCAAGATAAGTCACACTTATACCATTCAATCGTATGAATTCTCTCCTGTCACTATCCCATTTCATTCTATTTTGTTCGTACAATGCGACCCACTGTTGTGTCGCTTCGGAATTGTAAAAAACAAATTTATTGATTGCTTCAATTTATGCATTCGCTGATGAAGTTAAACTGACATATAGTACATATGAGATCAAAATATACATTATATTGAAGTTCAAAATTAATAATTAATTTGTGCAAATTTGAAAAATTATAAGTCGCTTACTCAGTTATCAAGCGCTTTTTTCCATTCGTTTGGAGTAGCTCCCCTTCTCTTTTGTCTTCATCCCTTTCATCGTCCCAAATCACCGCACCTGGTTTGTTGTCAATCTGCTTGATGTACTCACCGACATAATAGAAATACTCATACAATATGTACCCCTCTTCCATAGACCCCTCAGGTTTTTCCCTTTGTCGAACAAAACATTTCAATTTCTTCATGTACCTCTCTAAGAAGAACATCCAATGACAAGAAACTACCCCTACTAATTCAAGCTCATCTACTAGGTGGATTAGAAGATGAACCTGCAAGTCCATGAAACTCGTCAACAATTCCTTCTCAAACATATAAACAATCTCAACTATCTCTTAACGCCACCATGGAATGTTAGCCACATGAATCTCCTTTGACGTGATCCAACGTAAAAATGTAGATAATTTAGATATGGCACGTCCTAGGTCTTGGGGGAATTCTTGTTTCACACAACCACGCACTAACAAAGGATAATGACACTACCAAGTTATAAACACATGCAATAATATAAAAATGTAATTATGTTTTATGATACTTGCATGAGATAAAATTTATTAATATAACAAATAATAAAATCATGCTTTTGACATTATACGTACTCTTAGAAGATTCAAATGGTCATGTGATTTCAACCCCGAAAAATGGTCATCCACGGTGAAGCAGCGTCGTAGTGAAGACCCGTATGAAGATGGCACCCTCACACCCATTATAACTTCCTTTGCCAAAGAAATATCATATTTTTTAAAAATCCATGCGACATCACCTTCTTTGAAATACCATGAATTAGAGGTACCAGTGCCTGCCTCTAATCATGTACTTTCTAATCATCTTGGCCAATGTTTCTTTTTAGTTTTTGAAGTAATAATATATTTCCTAACAGCCAATGTGTCACTTTGTTTCGATGATATGTGCCTCCATAAAGAAGATGAAACATTTTTATTATATGCATGGGATCTAATAAGTGGGTAATATTAAGATGATCCCAATATGGGAGGCTATAAAAGATAGATTTCATTTTCATCCCAATGGAAAATTTCTCAAAATAGGTGTCGAATAATTCTGGATCATTAAGCATAGGCTCCCCATTTGAATCGAACATTTCTATGAACTCCTTTTCCTTCTCTCTCTCATATGCTCTAAGCCATTCAACTGGTGTCGTTATTGGAGGCCTTTGGGTTCTTTCTCGTTTACCATTGAAAGAGGATTTTTTTCTTTTGTAAGGGTGTTATTCTAGGAGGAATACCCTGGAGCAGTCATCCACTTGTTTTCGTAGGTCGTTGGACCATCTAGCTTTCAAAGAAGGTCCACAACATTTACATCCAAAATACCCTTTTCTTACAAGACCTGTGAAATTATTCTATACAATATATATGCATGGCACGTTAAAGAATATCATGAATATTAGAACAATTACAACGAATTAAATAACTAATATGCAAAATAATATTGTTATTTATATAAACAAATCAATAAACATGTAATTTACCAGAGAAAACTCCTAAGTCTAGATAATCATGTGTCATGTAAGCACATATGCCATACAATGTAAAACTCCTCTTTGTTGCAATGGGTCTTGATACATCATATACATTTATCCCATCCCATAATTCCTTCAATTCATCTACCAGTGATTGTAAGTAGACATCCATATTCTTAACTTGTCTTCTACCAAGGACTATGAGAGCCAACATAAGTTGTTCATTCTTCATGGAAAACCATGGGGGGATATTGGTATTGGTCACTACTACATGCCAAACAGAATATTTGGTGTTCTGGATGGAATATGGGTTGACACCATCCATGGCTATGCTGAGTTGTAGACTTCATACTTCATCCTTGAATTTTTCAAGCCATGTATCCTATATATTATGTATGGCTATTGAATTTGTTAGGATTCACATAACTCCCAACTCACTTTTGTGTGAGGCATGCCATCCCTACAACATAGCTAATTCTTTGCAATGAAATGGCCTTTGAATCCTTGGGATTATAGGCATGTGCCTCAATATATTAAAAGGATGACCACGTGATTTACCATTATTTTTTTATTTATCATACCTGTCATGCCCACATTTCGGACATATCTCTTTGTCTGCATATTCTTCTCTATATAGAATGCAATCATTTGTACATGCATGAAATGATATGTACTCAACACCCAACATTTTCAACAATTTCTTTGCCTCTTTGCAGCTACCGAGCAAGACATTACCACTCAGAAGAACCTTACCTTTGAATAACATGTAGTTGGTGATCATGGACAATATTAAATGTATATTAATTTCGATATAATTATTAACGTTCATAAAATTGACCATTTGGAATGTTCATTGTGTGATTATATTTCTCAAAATATAAGGGAGGAATTGATAGTCAAGTACCTCAAAATTTCCGATAAACATGCAATCGACAGGCCAAAATTTGATTTCAAGTTGTATAATAACATTGTTGTCCCCAACTGGGTATACTTTGACTGAATTCCAGGTCCAAAGAGAGGGGTGGTGGAAGAAAATTTAAGGCTTTTGAAAAAGGTATCAACGATATGAGCATCATCCCCTAGCTGATCATCATTCTGAATGCATCTAACAACATTGTCTCCATGGTAGTCGTATCCTTTAAGTAATCATCCATGCCAACTTCTATTTGATTGCCTCCATTGCCAGCTTGTGAATAACTACTATTGTTGTAGTCATTCCTAATTGGTATATCTGGACGTAGTGGGAATTGAATAGGTGGTTGATTCAACCATTCTTGGTATCGTTCCTCTCTGAGTTTTTATCTTAATTCATCCTTCTCTTGATTTGACATTGTCGTGGGGTGCACCGGAAGATGGTAGGTAGGTCACTCATCATCACTAGAATCCTAATAATTTCAAAAAAAATATTTGAACATTATTGGTACAAAATCTATGATATCAATTAGTAAGCACATCGACAATGCACAATTAATTGGTTTGATGTTGAAAAAATTACTTTAATATACCAAACAATTATTATTACCATCATTGTCCCAGGATTGTGGCTAGAAGATGCAATGTTACAATTGGTAGGGTGAAGCGGTTGTGCATTTTTATCTACCAAATGCGCCTTGTGGTATGTTGCTCCTGGTAAGATATTTCGACGTTTTGGAGCTATTTGAATATTTTATGCATCTGAACTCGATTCTGAATCTGCATGAACCTAAAAATTTGTATACATTAATTTTATTCAGCTAATTGACATGGATAAAAGAATTACATTCAATTAGATAATGAAAATATAAATAAAATCTGAAGTAAATATTATGTCTCGAAATGTATAAGGAGAAATCTACGATGGACTTTGAGAAATATTATGGAACGAGCTGGATTTTGAAGAATTGTCCATTCGTTATAATTATGATATTTTCTCCCTGCATTTGAGCAAAATCAACAACAAATTTTGGTGTACATACCTAAACGTAATTTTGGTGCCTTAAAAATGGGCTTATTGTTATCGATGCTAATGTACAGTTAACCGCACCAGTGCGTTTTAGTTACTGCGCACCGATGCTATGTTATTAATTGACGCATCGGTGCGGTTAGATAGAAAATGCACTGAATAGTCGCAAATAAATAAATAAAAGCGCAACTTTATTTTTTTTAAGTGAAAAAAAGAAGTAAATTGAAAAATGGGTGGCAAATTATTTTCGGAAATCTAATTTCATAAAAAAAATTCTTTAAATAGTAAAAAATTTTCATTATTTCATTATTTTTGCAAAAACTTTCAAGGAGAGATTTGCACGAGAGACATACCTGGAGCAAGAGAGCACGAGAGCATTGTGGAGTAGCGAAATAATTTCGAACAGAACTATTTAGAGAATCATAATTTCAAACATCTGGTGATTCAAACCCTATAGTATATAATTTTAAATCATCTGGTGATTAAATTTTACTATAATAATTTTTTTTTTATAGTTTACGTTCGATTTAATACATGGTAAATAAAAATTTAAAATTTTACTATTCATTTTCAAAGAAAAAAAACACACACACACAAAAAAAAAAAAACAAAAAACAAAAAACAAAAACAAAAGACAAAAAAAATCCATTCTTACGCTAAACCCTTGATTCTTTTTATTTTTTCCCTTGCTTCTTCTTGTTTTTGTGACTTCATAATTAGGGCTTTTCATTTTAGATTTATAGGATTTGCATTGCTATATATATAGGCCTATGACATCTAACCCGCGAGACGACTTGCAGAGTCAGATCCCCTACGTGAATAATCAGTGCGCCCTATGTAAAATAGCGCACTGGTGCGCTATTTTATTACAGTGCACAACACACGTACTGTTTGATAAAAATAATTTAAAAATAGATTTTTTTAATTCGTGCACCCTGTGTAAAATAGTGCACCGGTGTGTTATTTTATTATAGCTCACCGATGCATTATTTTATTACAGCGCACCACACACATACTATTCGACAAAAACAATTTAAAAACATATTTTTTTTAATCCATGTGCCCTATGTAAAATAGTGCACCGTGCACATACTGTTTGATAAAAACTATTTTTTTATTTTATGTATGTCTTATTTGGTGCACCGTTTAACATATAACGCACCAGGTCTCCTTTTTGATAAAGAGCATCGTGTGGTGGTGCCCTATTTTCTCGGTGCGTTTATAAGAACATGTTGCACCACCTCCTCCACGAAATCTTATGCTACAAAAACTAACACTAGAGGATTTTTATTAATTTTTCTGTGTTAATCAGTGCACTGGTTAACATATAATGCACTGCATCACCTTGTTGATAGAGAGAACCATATGGTGTTTCTACTATTTTCACGATGCGTTTATAAGAACATGACACGCTTACATCGGTTCATACTTCTTGAAAGGCGCACCGTTTTCTTGATTTTTGTTTTTTACCCAAAAATTTTGTGATATATTTATAATATATATTAATGAATGGTATGGTACAGTTTTCATATTGATAAATAAACGGCTGACAAGAGATCAAGTAACAAAAATACTGATAACACATCGAGAAAAGAAAAAAATGCAAGTGCTTTGTAAATTCTTTACAAAAATTATTATTTTTGAACTATATGTAAGTTTACCTAATATGTATTGTTTAATGTGTATCATGCAGAGCCACAAAATGATGAAGCTCGATAAGATTATTTCTTATCTAAGACCAGAAGAGCGTAACAACTTGATGGAAAAATTGCAGAAGGATGAATCAGGTGAATGAAAAATACTATTGATCCAATATGAGTTTCTTTTTTTAATTTTCATTAATAATATACTTAAAAATATTAGATAATATGTTTCAAAAAATCCATTAATTCACATATGTTTAATGTTCTACAGGGACCGAGCGCCGCCAAAATCTAGGGTTTGGAGGTTTCAGCGCAGGCTGCCCCTGGCAAACCTCCCTCCCTCCTTAGGCTCAACCATGACAGAAACCAGTGGGGGGACTGTAGCTCCCCCCACCTCAGGCCTGCCTCCCACAAGAGCGGTGACAAGGACTGACATCGATCGTCAACAAAACTCTGGCCTGCTTCATGACACAATCGAGGCAACTCCCATAGTGAAACCAACCTCCACAACATAGGAAGAAGCAACAAACATCACTTCATCCACATGTATACTCAAAGCTACCACAAGAACCAGGGTCGAGCTCCCCGCGCATCGAATCAATGAAAGGACCATGCACTAATAGGCAAGTTCATGGGTTTTTAGCCCACAGAAAAGGCCCTCTTAGGTTGGATTTCCTCCAAATGGAAGCCCAAGGGTCACATCAACATTCAACTATGCATCAAAGGCTTCTTCAATGTGATCTTCACCTGCATTGAAGACAAAAATCGGATCATGGACGAGGGCCATACTTCTTTAACTCTGCAGGTTTATATCTGTGTAGCTAGGTAGAACGCTTCAATCCAGACAAGAAAGATCTCACAAGGGCTCCTGTCTGGATCCAGCTCTACATCCTCCCCCAGGACTACTGGGATGAGTTGACTCTTCGGGACATAGGCAATGCCCCAGGAGAATTCATCAAAACGGCGAAGGAAACAAAGATCAACTGACATGCAGCATACACAAGAATCTACATCTACATGAACATAGCAGAGTCACTCCCAGGTGAGGTAAGTAAGTGGCATGATGATTATGAATGGATTCAAATTGTAGACTATGAACATGTACCCTTTTGATCTGAAGGTGTCAACAACACGGGCACTTATTCAGAGACTGCCCCCTAAATCAAAAGGCGGCATCTAACAATGAATCAAATGATCAAGCCACTGAAGTGTTTATGAAAGTAGAAAGCAGGAAAAGGCACCATAAGAGGTCAAACTCCAACCAGAGTAAAAAATCCCCAACTACAAGAAATAGCTTCGAAGCCCTAGCTCAGATGAATGAAAATATAATGAATCTCCCAAAGATACAGGGCGATCTTCGTAGGAGCAACCCCATACCTCAAATACCCAACAAACCAAGATCCAACTAGAAGCCTTTTTGACACCCCAAACCCCTACACATGTAGGGGACAACACTGCAATGAAAGGCAAAGGAATGGCATTGGACCCAATATCAGAAGCCATGGAGGAAGAACTGAAGAGCATTGACTTTGGGGGCATGGATATCATAGGGTTAGAAGATTCATGCAACAAAAAGGTCTTTCTCTCAATACCCTAGCAGCAGATCCAGAAGTTGGAAGAAATCGTCACTCGAGCACAATAGCTCCCCTCCCTGGTCATTCAAGGAGGTACACTCCTGAACACCAAATTTATTCTGAAATAATCCCGCAAACAAGGCAGAAAAACGGATCTGCAGAGAACAGTACAAATGGGCAAAGAGATGGTAGAATCTGGGAGATTCCCCAAGTTAACCCAATTCTATTCCTATATCCCCAACCCCCATCAATGAAGATCATCTCATGGAATATCATAGGGCTCAACAGCCCCACAAAGCACAAGATCATAAAGAAAATAATTACTGAGGAACACCCTACAAATTTCTACATGCAAGAAACCAAATGTTCTAGCTCTACTTTGCACACAATCTTCAAAAGGATATGGAAAGGCTAAAAAACACTAGTGGTGGATGCCAATGGAGCTTCTGGAGGAATAGAAATCATCTGGAACCCCCACATCATCACCGTAGAAAACTGCCATGCCAATAGACACTTCATTCAAGCCAACTTTCACTTGATTGGAACTACCATCCATGGATTTCTCACGAATGTCTACTTCCCCCAGAATCTCCAGCAAAAAACTGAGCTTCTAGACAACATTGTTGATCTCAATACCAGCGAACTCCACCTCTTTATATGCTTGGATGATATTTCAAAATGATAACCAACCTATAGGGAAAAAATGAGGAACGACGCATCTAGATATGGACAACACTAGGTTCAAGAACTTCATCCAAGACAATCACCTTATATATATACAAACTTCCAATGGCATATTCACCTGGAACAACAGAAGAGGAGGAAACTAAAAAATCACCTCCTGATTGGATCACTTTCTCATCACGGAAGACTTCATACATCTAGGTGGACATCTTGCAGCCACTATCATTCTGGCATATGGCTCTGACCACTGGCCAATACAGCTACAATGGCTCAGACTGGGTACGCCCACTCCTAAACCCTTCCACTTTGAACACTGCTAGCTCAAACATCCAGGGTTCAAATATCTTGTCTCAGATTGGTGGTCCTCCTTTACACCACCCCAAGGCGCAAAAATATATCAGTTCTAGATAAAACTGAGGATGCTCAAAGGGAAACTGAAGGTGTGGAACAAGACCATGTTCGGCAACATCTTCAAAGATCAAAGAGAACTGGAAGAGCAAATGAGGCATATCCAACAAAAAATCATCTTAGAAGGATGCCCGATAGAATTTGAGAATAAGGAGAAATCACTAACAACCCAGCTAGAAGAGAGAAGAATCCAGGAAGAGATCTTATGGAAACAAAACTCTAGGATATGCTAGCTCAAATATGGAGAAAGAAACACAAAATTTTTCCATCTCTCCACCTTTCAGCACGGGATGCACAACAAGATCACAGTCCTCAAGAATCAGAATGGGGAGCAACTAGAAAAGCAAGAGGATATCGTGGAGGAGCTGCACAATCATTTCAAGGACATCCTCCAAGAACCCAACATCTAGCTGAATGAATCCATAGAAAGAATCACTCAACACATACCTAAATTGGTCATAGAAGAACATAACCGGATGCTACTTAAAGCTACCACTCTGGCAGAAGTTGAACAAGCAGCTTGTAACTAAAGGAAGGGAAAGCTCCTGGCTTGGATGGATTCACCACCAAATTCTTCCACTTATTTTGAGATACCCTCAAAGAAGAGGTTTGGGATGTCATAGAGGAATTGCACACCACTCACTGGATTCTACTGGCTCTCAACGCCGCCTTCCTCACTCTCATACCAAAAGAAGACAATGTTGTTATGCCAAGTAAGTACAGACCCATATTTCTTTGCAATGTTATTTACAAAATCATTTCCAAAGTTATAGCTAACATACTGAAGCAGCTCCTACCCCTCCTCATTTCCCCAGAGAAAATAGGCTATGTAAAAGGAAAGAAAATCCTTGATGGCACCATCTTAACCCATGAAGTCATCCATTCTCTTAAGACCTCCAAAAAACCTAGTATGCTTCTAAAAATTGATCTATCCAAGGCTTTTGACAAACTTAGTTGGGATTATATCAAGTTAGTCCTTATAGCCTTTGGCTTTAGCCACACATGGGTCCAATGGATAATGAGCCTAATTTCCTCCCCCTTTCTATCCATCATGGTCAATGGCATACCTTCTGCAACCTTCAATACTTCTAGAGGAATCAGACAAGGATAACCTCTCTCACCCTTCATTTTCATTATCATGGCAGAAGGTCTAGGACGCCTATTAAAATCTTTGTCCACTCGAGTACCCTTTAGGGCATACCCCTCTACACTCTTCTCCCATCTCCCACCAACAATTTGTGGACGACAACATGATAATGGGACACCCCTCAGTCTAGGAAGCCCGATCCCTCAAATCTCTGCTCGATTGTTTCTCTAAATAATCTGGCGCAGAAGTCAATGTTGAAAAATCTCAAATCTTCTTCTTCCACACTCCCACTATCACCCAGTGCAACATCGCCCGCATTTTGGGCTTCTCCATATGTTGGTGAGGTAAATCCCCTCTGCAGACAGAGGCGATCCCACTAGCCCTAGAGTGGGTCTATCCATAAACAAGACATGCTATGACATCAATTCCTAGTTAATAATGGCCAAAGACTTGGTAGATCACTTACCGTAAGTCCTGCACTGTTGTGTCGTCCAGAAGAATGGCTGCCTCCCACTCCCGATTTGGCAGATCACGATCCACTCGTTCTCACGCCTGAATACCTTCACATACATAATAAATGAAGACGATACACAACATACTAGTTCGTATTCCTAACTATCATTCAATCGAAGAAGACTAAATCACAGGTATTAAATAAATATAACACAGAGATGGAAACAATATCGTAGTCAAGTATATTAATTTAAAGAAGGAAAAGTACAACCAGGCTTTGACGTTGAGATCTCCTCCAATAGGGTTCCAGCGGAGCACGTCTCACAAAGCTCGTCGGGAATTCAGACGGGGCTCTCTCTACGGGATCCTCCTCGGTTCGACCTTCTCTATAATGGTTACTCAGCTATAATGTCTCTTCTCCAAGTTAAGTTTCTTAGCTTTATGTTTAGCTCTGTTTTAGCTAGCTTATGTAAAGGGAGAAGGCTTGTTTATATAGAGGGAGAAGGAGAAGTTAGGATCCCTATAATCGTGGGGGAAGTCCTATCCTCTTAGAATGTTCCATCAACCATTTCCTAAATGAAGAGATCCGTGGTTTATCGCGTTTAACCACTTGCAATGAGTCATTCCTAAGGTGGTTAAAGGAAACTTCAACCTCCAATTTGTTAAAAAACATTCCCAAAAAGGCTGCTGCAGGCTTAACACAGGGACAGAGCACCAGCTGGCATGGCCTCTATTGAAAATTTTCCTCATTGGCGCGAGGGATGAACTGGGTACCCACGCCAATGCCAAAACATGGTTTTTTAAGTGCTTTCTGAGGAAATGTTCAACAGGAAGAATCATGTCCTTATGCAGAAGGATGAAAATAAGGTATTTGCAGAGTTTGACATTGCTCATAGGTCATGGAAAAGACCCTCCAATATGCAGGGCGAGGGATTGTAGGGCTATGTCTCCAATAGCGAGGTAGACTCCTCATGACTTCAATCCTCGGGGTGAGGGTATTGACGAGGAGTTAGTGCAGAACCTGGAGGGAATCACCCATGGGGTTTCAGATTATGCCCATTTTGATGATGTACCTCAAGCCTACCAGAGGCACACTGTGGGAGTGCCAAGCCGTATCCACTGCTTTCTAAGGCGATTGGTACGGGAGGTGACGTGCTATCATGAGCACCACGCCAACTAGGCACTTAGGATTTATTTTTGCACATTTTGAGAGACATGTTGTCTCATGATGTAACCGAAACAGACATATATTATTTTTTGTAGGTTTTATGATGCACAAGGCTTGTAAACAAACGATATATATATATATATATATATATATATATACATCTATTTTCTACATTGGTCTATGTACATATGATGATGTTTTTTATAAATCGCACAAATGTCTATCTAGCACAATGTTAGCTATTTCATCTATTAATGTATTCATTTGTCTTGGTATGTGTTGATAAGTAATGAAATCAAAATTTTGTTCAAGTAAACGAATACGCAAATAAAATCTCAAAATGCATGGGTTTCGAACCGAATAATGACTGTTCAGTTGAAGAAAGACAAGTTGTGAATCCAACTTGACAAGCAATGTGCATATGCCGAGGTTGACTGCCTCGGTTAATAGTTCCAAGACTTCACTATATTCAGCAACATTGTTTGTGGTTGGTCCCAGACAAATACCTTGTAAGTTAATCAACTCACCGACAAGATCATAAATTACCCAGGCTACCGAAGACAAGTTCCTGGTAATGCAGGAAGCACCATCCGCAAAACCGACATAAGGGGAAATAAACATCTGCATAGCAAACAAGACCCAATAAGCAGAAAAAATCTCACAAAGCACATCAAACCAAAGCATGCACACAAAGTGAAAACAATCACCTATGTACACATATCACGCGTGAATAATTCAAGCTTAATATTTTTTTAGATACAACCCATTTATGGGCTGTGATAAAGGATAGCCTTCATAGTCAATAAGATCATAAGCCCCATTTTATAACATGAATTTGACAATGTAGGGCCCATGCCACATGGGTTGGAATTTTCCTGCCCCCAGCTTGTCGTGACCTTGGTCATATAGAAGAACGAGATCGCCTTCAATGAAAGAACGAGGAGAAAACGATTGGTCAAAATGGGCTTTGACTCGCTTCTTCTATGCTTCGATGACCAAGGTAGCTAAGTAATGATTTTCGTCCAATCTCTCTAAATAGAGGAGACGTTCTTCTTCAGGTGAAGTATCAGGTAGTAATTCCACAACTAATTTTAGTGAAGGGATTTCGCATTCAATCGGAAGCGTGGCTTCTAGACCGTATACCAATTGAAATGGGGTAAACCCGGTTGCATTCTTGATCAATGTTCGGTAAGCCTATAGAGCTGAGAACAACATGAGATGCCAGTTTGATTTGTGGATCCTGATTTTTTGTTGAAGCATTGTAACAAGGACATTGTTTACAGCTTCAACTTAGCCATTAGCTTGAGGATAGTAAGGCGTTGAGCTGTCGTGACGCATACCCAACTTAGATGTTAGCTCTACCATCATACAATATCAAAAATGAGAGCCATGATCGGTGACGATGGATTGAAGGACACCAAACCGAGCAATAATGTGATTGAATATGAACTGTGTCACTGTCTTACCATCCACAGCCAGTGTAGGCATTGCTTCGGCCCATTTCATAAAATAATCGACAACAACGATAATATAGGCATGCTCCCCAGCTGAACGAGGGTTACACATCATAAAATCTATGCCCCATTTTGAAAAAGGGCCAACAGTAATGACAGGGTGTAGTGGAGCAGGCGGCACATGCATCTTGCGTTGATAAATCTGGCACGCATGGCATTTACGTACTGCAACGATGAAATCTTTAAAAATAGACGACCAGAAGTAGCCAACATAAAGGATCTTCTGTGCAGTGGCATAACCAGACATGTGACCACCACAGGTGCCACTATGGCAATCATTTAAAATCTTCTCCGCTTCCTCGAGGGTCAGACATTAGTGGAGTACAAAATCGACTCCGACACGATAAAGGGTATCTCCAACAATACGATATGGTTGCAATTGATGATGAATGCGGCGTCGGGCATCTTTTGTTAGCTTAGACCTAAAATTAGACATTTGGAGGTACACAATGATATCACCATACCATGGATCGAGGGTGTTGATCAAGAAGAGAGTTTCATCCGGAATGTGATCTTCAGAGGAAGAAGGAGCAGAGTCGGCGGGGAGAGAACAAATCAAATCAGCGGAAACAAGTGATTTCTTAGATTTGGTGGTAGTGAAATCCAAATAAAAATCTTGGAGGATGATGATCCACTTCGAGTATTTGCCTCCCAGCAACTTCCATGACAGAATATAAGTCATGGGTTACAATCAGAAACCACGGTCACCATGCGTAAAAGAATGTAGTGACAGAAACGTTGGACGGCCTGGACTGCAACCAACGCTAACTTCTCGACATGTGCGTAACATGTTTCAGGGTCGAGAAGGTTCTGAGATAGGTAGTAAATGACATTTTAGTTACCGTCATCATCATCTTGGACCAATACCATGGCGATCGTACTGAAGGCGGCAGCTAGGTAGAGGGTGAAATCATGATGGTAATTTGGAGGATGTAATAGAGGAGCATTGACAAGCAACGTCTTAAGTCTATCAAAAGAATGTTGAGCAATCTCATCCCAACAGAAAGGGACGTCCTGCTTAAAAAGTTGTGTAAATCCTTTGGCTACTTCGACGTAGTTTGGGATGAAACGACGTAGGAAATTGGCTTTCCCTTGGAGACTCTGGAGTTGGTGTAATAAGGACAGGGAGGGAAGATTGACAATAGCCTCAACCTTAAGAGGGTCAAGGTGAATTCCATATTTAGATACGATAAACCCTAAGAGTCTACCGGAGTCGACGCAGAAGATGTCTTTATGGGGATTGATCCTAATATTTTAGTGTCTACAACGAAGAAATATTTGATGAAGATGTTCTGGGTGGTCTTTCCGCTTAGTTGGATGAGCTGGAAGGTCATCCAGGTATGGTTGGAAAATATGCCGAATATCATGAAAAGCATAGGACATCGTGCACTGGAACGTCGCCCCAGCATTCTTTAAGCTGAATGGGAGTTTCCTATATGCGAACATTCCCCATGGACAAATAAAAGAGGTCTTGTGTTGATCTGACTGGAGAATTTTAATCTAGTTATAGACAGAAAAATCGTGCATAAGGGAGAAAATTTCACTTCCCGCACAATCATCAATGATCTGATCGATAAACAAGGTGGGATAATTATCCTTAGGACAGGCCCTATTGATGTCATGATAATCAACATAAACATGAATGGAATCCTGCTTCTTATCTACAGGGACTATATTAGAAACCCATTCAGTCAGGGGAATCGGATAAATGAAACCCGCTTTAAGAAGTTTTTCAACTTCAGCTTTGATAGCGGCCGCTTTTCGAGGATGCACGGGACGAAGACGCTGGCGAACAGGCTTTGCACCTAGGTAGGTGGGAATCTTGTACACCACAATACTGGGGTCGACTCCAGACATTTTTTCGTAAGACCAAGCGAAAACATCGCGGAATTCATGAAAGAGACTAGTGTACATTTGGACATCCTCGGAAGAGCAAGTGACTCCTACATGGATGTTCTCAACGATCCCCGGTTTAACGGATATGTTGATAGGCATCATTTGAGTAATTTTCTCCAAGTTACCTTCCACAAAGACTTCATGAGTCAAAATGGGCATCTGAAGTGGCGACGAAGAAACCTGGGATGTGAAGCGCTCAAGACAGTTAGACATGGCCCTGAGGCAAGGCATAAACGAGGAACGATGATGCCCATCGCTCCACAATAGATCCTCGAGAGACATGGTTTCCATGATAGCCTCATCGGATGGAAACAATTCTTTCAAAGGATCGGGCGAATCCACATCGCCAAGCTAGGGGGATTGAGAATACACGTCGAGAGCCATGCTCAAAGGAGCAACTTCAGGAGGGGGAGAGTCAGATGTAGCTATAAGCTCACAATAATTGATCTTGATGGGACTAAACGACATCGAATCTCCAAAAGAATCAACCTGTTCTGGTGAAGGGATGATCCAAGGGTCATGTGACCGAGAGATCATATTGACTTAAATGGTATTTGGTGGTGGAAAGGGAAAAATACCCATGAGAGCGAGATCCTTGAAAAGACCTGGCCCTATGCTATCAGTGGGATTAGGAATTTGATCCACGTATGGCAGGTTGTTCTCGGAAGACGAGGTAAAGAAAGAAAACTGATCGACAGTAATAATTTTTCCCTCATGTGGAAACTTCAGAAGTCAAAAGAGGGTGGAAGAAATGCACAACATAATGTGAGTCCAACTGCGAGAAAGTAGAAGATTGTAGTTGAGTTTGGCATCAACGACTTCTACTTCAACGTTGACTGTCTTTCCTTGCAATATGATCGGTAAGCTAGCGAGAACAGCCAAGGGTTTTGATTCCCTTCCATCGAATGCCTTAAGGGAATTTGGTGATTAATTAAGGGTTGGAGAGCCAATAGCCTTCCAGCAAGCAGATGACATGACGCAGGTAGATGCACCTTCGTCCACTACGGTTCTATGGATATTGAGACCGTTGATACCGACTTGTATAACAAGCGCAATCTGGTGCGGAAGTCGGGGGATGAAATTCTCTAGATCGAAAGAGAGAAGTCTAGAATCAGAAAGATCGATCCCACTGATCGCGGATAACAATGATTTCTGTTGAGACGGAAAAATCTGGAGCACTTCTAATGTGGACATCGCAGAAGGCACTTGTGCTAAATCCTCAATAATACTGTAGTGCTGAGCAGCACAGGCGTTAGGATTATAAGAAGATTTCAGAAGAACACCTTTGGAAGGTGGCCGTATAATGGGTTCAGCACTGGGCCTTTCAATTTCAAGGGGACCAGAGGAAGGTGGGGGAGGAGGACCATCAACGACCTCTTTCCCCGCTGCCTGGCATGATCGAGCATAATCCTTCAACCGAGTAGCGATGGAAACGGGTGTAGAACCATTCATTATGAAAACTTGAGATCCAAATGACGTAGAAGGTGTCAATTGATCGACCATTTGGGTCTGCTGAGATGGGAAAGGTTCTTTAAGGACCATCGGAGTTCCCTTAGCACCTTTGAGTAGTTGACTAACCTCAGATCGTTGGGGACAATCCTTAGTGTAGTGATCCTCTTCACAAATGAGACAGGGATATTTCGGCTTTCGCTATGAACCATCATCAACACGAGGTTTAGATGATTCCGGCTTTGGGGCATCGTATTTAGCCTTGCCTTTGCCCTTATTTTTCCCCTTGGAAGTCTTGTCCGCAGGATTGGCCTGAACGGCATTGACCTCCACGGTTTTACCAGAATCTGAGGTAGACTGAGGAGCAGAATTATTGGAAGAATTTAATTTCTGCTTCCCATTGAAAGACTTACGTGAAGTCTGAGATACAGAACCAATAACGCCGTCGAATGATGGGGTCACTAGCGCTTTAGAGGTCCCAGGATGTGGAGCTTCAGTCAAGATGTCGTACAAAATGCCCGATTAAGAGTACACTAAATCAAGGTACTGGGCATGAGTGATGGCTTGTTCCTCAATTACACATGCCCCCATGGTGATTTCTTTTGCAATATGATTGACAAAAGAGGTAGTGAACCAATGAGTAAGAATTTGATCAGGAATTTCAAACTTGATAAGACAACGACGCCATATCCATTCATGAATGTAGTCCAAGATATGGGTAGCTCGGTCTTGTTTCAAGGATGTGAGGAGATGCGTCTCTGCTTCATAACAAACTGGCAACTAGAAATGAGTCAGGAATGCCATTTGAAAGATGCCACAAGGCAGTTCGATATACCACTTAGTAGCAGCTCCAGTAAGAGTGCATTGGAAGAGATGGAGCCGAATGGAATCGTCCACCCAAGAATTGGAAGAACACCATAAATGGTACGTCATGACGTGAGCTTGGGGGTCTTCTCTAGACTTGCCTTCAAACTTGGGAAAATCACTAGGAACCTTCATCGAGATCGGAGGCCAATATGGATTATGAAGAATGAGATCATTTGTCAATTTGGACACATTCGATAGCTCCAATGTAGCAAGGAAAGTTAATTGAGGATTAAACGGCATGGCAGGTCCTCGATAAGGACCTGTACTGATTCGGATTTATGCAGGAATGCAATGGAATAAACATATAAACATAAATACAGAGATGCAGCGGAAATAACACTTCATTTCATTAATATCAACGAACTGAATTTTGCTTACAGACAGAATGGAAATAAAACTAGCTAGGGCGCTGGTAGCTATCTGCGAGAAGAGATGTGGCGGCTACGAGGCTCTCGAAGCTGTGTTACAATGAGGCTCGAGGGCCTATTTATCATTCCAAAACAATGGGAAATCCTAAACAGCCAAAGCACAACCTAGGAGATGAAGCGCCAAAACTATGAGCCCAGTTTGAGCCAAATTGGTGTTCCGGCTTCCCCGAGCGTAACTTTGGCATACGATCTCCGTTTGACGCGTACCATACCTCGTTAGAAAGATCTATCCGAGGACTGCAAATTTGGAACGGGCAACATCGGTCCATTGACCCATATTGCCCTCCATACTCAGAAAAAACGTCGTTTAGGGCCTAAAAACGGCTCCGGAAGTTCAGGACCCGAAAAACTGCTAAAAATAGTAAGTTATGCCGAAACTGAAAAACTGAAAGAGACAATGGTGGGGGGCCAAGTGGAATAGGTGGGTGGCCACCAATATCCAACTGGATCATTCCTCCGCCCTTAGGGAGCAATGGTCCCCATTGCGTTAAGTTCCTCCATGAGATAGGGAGTGCCTTTAAACTTGGTCCCTGGTGAACCACTTTCCTTGGTGCGGGAGTTGACGACTTGGACAACTTTGGAAATATAGTAGGATCTTCTGTTGGCGAGTGTTCTTGTTGCATATCCATGATGCAATGCGCGGTGGCTTTATTCCGCAATCTGGATTTAACTCATTTGGTGTGAGTTGTTGCAATGTCGAGGTGTCCGGTAGAAGGTGGGAAGTAAGGACGAAGGGCGATCCATTGAAGGCCCAGGTGGTACGTTGATAATGGTGGAATGCGAGCTCGAATGCATTGTTCCCTACAGCCTTGGTGATGGTGTACGACGTATCGGAGCGAAGCTATGATGAGGTCGATGAGGCGCTCCTTCTGCAAATGTAGCCATACTTTGTCGCCCACCTGGAAGTTGTGTGGCACCCGGTGTTGATCATGGCGCTGCTTGTACTTTGCATTGGCTCTATCCAGTATATCATGAACCTATTGGCGGATGTGTTGAATGCGCTCGATGAAGCTACTTGCTTTGTCAACTTCAGACTGGACATGAGCTGAATCGGCCTGAGCAGCTGCAAATGGCATGGCTACGTCAATGGGACATAGTGGCTGGAATCCCAAGCCCACCTGAAAGGGGCTATGGCCAATTGAACTGTGGAGAGCCCGGTTATAGCTATGTTGTACATAAGGGAGGCTCTCGTCCCATGTGCGTGGATGCTTTGAATTGTACATGCGCGGAGATAACAGCCACAATCGTTACCGACGACGACCTCTGTGCGGCCCGTACGTTTGGGGATGGAAAGCTGTGGACTTGGTGAGCTTGGTATCCAACATTGACCAGAGGCTGGACCAAAATGTGCTGAGGAACCTACTATCCCGATCTGATATGATAGACTGTGGGATCCCAAAGTGCACCCACACTCGTTCGAAGAAGAGTTTAGCAGTGGCTTCTGCTGTGATATTCTTCTTGCAGGCCGCCATAATGGCCATCTTCGAGAATCTGTCGACGACCACAAAAACACAGTCATTTCCCTGCTTAGTAGAAGGCAGGCCCGACATGTAATCCATGGAGATGGATTCCCAAGGTCGACTAGGGGTAGGTAGAGAAGTATATAGGCCTTGCTTCTTGATGGTCGGTTTGGCAATGGCACAAGCAGTGCAGGATCTGATGTGCTTCTCGACATCCTTTCGAAGGTTTGGCCAATAGAAATACTTCTGTAGTATTGCTACTGTTTTCTCGACCCCGAAATGCCCAGCGACTCGATTGTAGTGTGCTTCCCATATCATCTTGGCACGCTCGCTTGAAGGAACACAAAGGTGTCCCATGTGACATAAAAGTGCATCTTGGAGGTGAAAATTTGGAACTTGCGTACCCCCCAGGAGTGCCTTGTAAGTTTGGCCAAATTCTGGGTCACTCTCATAGAGAAGCGGCCAATCAGAAGTCTCGTGCCCACAAGCGTTGAGTACGGTGGTGAGCGCCACGATCGGTGGTCGGCTGCGGCAGTATGCAACATGATTGGTGCTACCCTTCTTATACTTGATGTTCAAATGAAACTGTTGCAGATATGTAGACCACTTCTGATGGCGATCATTCTGCAACTTCCCTTGTGTCTGTATGAACTGCAGGGGCCTGTGGTCTATGTGGATGATTGTTTCCTTCCCCAAAATGTAATGCTTCCATTGTCGACAAGCTTGCTGATAGATAGAATTTCTTTGTCCATATGTGGGATACTTATGGGCCCCATGTGGGACAATGACTCGCGCGAAATGCCCGCGGATGTCACTGTTGGTGGGGCAACGATAGCATAGTCGGAGGGCATACGTAGGTCTCAAATGGTACATTTGCAAGTGCGGTAAAGTGAACGCGGGGCGAACGAGAGGCGGTTTTTTGGTTACGCGGAACGCCTTCTGTTGAGGTTCCGACCAAAAAAAATTTGCTCTCACTCCTCCCTTGGTGACTTGACTCAAGGGCCAAGTGATATGAGAGAATCCCAACACGAACCTCCGATAGAAATTAGCAAGACCCAGAAAGCTGCGAAGCTCTGTTATAGTGGTTGGGGCTGGCCAATCCCGAATGACTTGGATCTTGGCTGGATCCACATGCACCCCCCCTTCATCAATAATGTATCCCAGATATTGAACCTGGGTCATGCCAAAAGTGCACTTCTCCAAATTGGCACACAACTTGTGTTGCCGCAGTGTTTGGAGGACTTGTCGGATGTGGTGAAGGTGCTCTTCCCAAGTCTGGCTGAAGATCAGAATGTCATCCAAGTACACCACTACAAATGAGTTGGTGAATAGCCGCAAGATGTCATCCATCATCCTCATGAAGGTGGCGGGAGCATTCGTCAACCCGAAAGGCATGACCAACCATTCGAAAAGGCCTTCCTTGGCTTTGAAGGTAGTCTTCCACACATCGGAGGGTTCAATTGGTACTTGGTGATACCCAGACTTCAGGTCAATCTTGCTGAAATATTTTGCACCTTTGAGTTGGTCCAGAAGGTCATCAATCCGTGGGATTGGGTACCTATTCCGGACAGTGATCTTGTTCAGCGCCCGATAGTCAATACAGAGTCTCCGCGTCCCATCCTTCTTCTGTACCAACACGATCGGGCTCCCACAGGGCGATGAACTTGGTCTGATGTGACCTTTCTGCAACAGCTCCTGAATCTGCCTCTTGATTTCATCATTTTCCAGAACAGAGTGTCGATAGATCGGTCCATTGGGTAGTGGCGCACCTGGGGTCAGATCAATCGGGTGCTTGACCTCGCAGTGCAGAGGAACCCCTGTGGGTGAGGTGAAGATGTCCCCGTACTCCTCCACGACCTTATCCATTTGTTGTTGTCGTGCAGAGGGGCCCTGTCTGGAGGTCGTGGCCACGGTCTTCTTCTTGCCCTGGGGGCGGATCATCAGGAAAACGAATTTCCTGGTTTGGGAAATGAGCTTACTGCATTGTTTTGCAGTAACCAAAGAGATAGCGGCAGGAGGTGGTACCTCTGGTATCCTGTACAACTTATTTCCCAAAGTAACAATAACAGCGCGAGGTCGAGACTCATACACAGCATAACGCTTCCACAAGTATGGTTGTCCTAATAATACATCAGAAACATCAATAGGAGCAACGTCACATAATACCTCATCCGTGAAGGGCTTGATGCTATGGGGAAGGCGGCACTGCTGGCTGACGCGGAGATCTCGTCCTTGGTGAAGCCACCCGATGGTGTATGGATGTGGGTGAGCTGTGGTCGGCAAGCCCAACCGCTTCACGGCGTCTGCTGAAATGAGGTTCTTTTGGCTCCCAATGTCGACAATGAACTGTACCGGGGAGCCCTTTACCCACATCTGGGAGTGGAAGAGACGTTCCTCCTCCTCTGGATCTTCCGGTTCCTCCTTTTGGATCTTTGCAGTGGCAACAGTGGCGTTGGGCTCCGCATCAATAATCTATTTCCCTTTTTCATTCGCCTTTTCAGGTTCTGATTCAGAGTCAGAGCATGCATCTGACTCAGAAGCCCTCATCTCGGCCACTAGCGACTGCTTGGCCCGACACTCACTTGTGTTGTGAGTGGAGCTCTTATGGAACTCACACCACTTTCCCGTGTCCTTCTTTGGCTTTGCAATGCTGTTCTTTTCTTGTGGCTTCGATGAGTTGTCTTTAGCCCCATGCCTTGGCTCGGTCCTTTGTTCTGCGGTTTGGAAGCACCTTTCCCTTGCTTTTGATTCGCAGACCCAAAGTCTCGCTTCTTCTGCTTGAATTTCTGCTCAATCTTGGCAGCATACCGGTATGCCGTACCAAGCGAGGAGATGTCAAGGAAATCCATTTCCTCCTGGATGTATTTGTGCAGACAGCTGCGATACTTTAGCACCAGATGTTTCTCTGAATCCTTGATACCCAACTTTGTGCGCAGGGTATGGAACAGATTCGTCAGCTCATGCACATCTTGATCCCTTTGTTGTCGTAGCGTGGTCCATTGTATGTACTTGTCCTCATAGCTCCCCACAAGATAGTACTGTTCCTTGACGGCGTCTTGGAAAGAATTCCAAGTTGGTATGGCCGAGAACAGAGAGGGTTCTGTCTGGTCCTTGTTCTCACAGTAGGTTTCCCACCAGTCCTTAACATGGGGGGTAGCTTTGAGGAGTGCAAAAATAATCTTCTCCCGGTCCGAAAAGTCATGAACCGAGAAATATCCTTCTAACAGATTCAACCATTTATCTACAGCATCTGCGTCTATTTGACCCTCAAATATGGGAATGTCAAAATTTACCTGTACCTTAAAAGGAGTCGCGCCTCCAGAGTGGCTGCTGGATGCAGATGCGCCGCCGGTGGGTAGCCGTTGAAGGATCTGAGCAAAGTTATCCATCATCACGTTCCTTTGTCTTTCGAGGGCCTCCTCGAGCAATATTTTGATAGGATCTCCTGCTCCCTCATCTTTCTTTTCGTCCCCCATGGGCATCCGTCGAGGTTTGCGAGGCTGATCTTGCAAAGGTTCCACCAGATCGAGCCCTAGCTCCTTATACCCTGACCTCGTTGGGGACATGCAAAGAAGGATCGAGAAAAAGCATACCGCTCTGATACCACTGATCCGGATTTATGCAGGAACGCAACAGAATAAACATATAAACATAAATACAGAGATGCAGCGGAAATAACACTTCATTTCATTAATATCAACGAATTGAATTTTGCTTACAGACAGAATGGAAATAAAACTAGCTAGGGCGCTGGTAGCTATCTCTGAGAAGAGATGTGGCGGCTACAGGCCTCTGAACTGTGTTACAATGAGGCTCGAGGGCCTATTTATCATTTAAAAACAATGGGAAATCCTAAACAGCCAAAACCCTAACCCTAGGAGATGAAGCGCCAAAACTATGGGCCCCGTTTGGGTAAATTGGTGTTTCAACTTCCCAGGGGCGTAACTTTGGCATACGATCTTCGTTTGACGCGTACCATACCTCGTTAGAAAGATCTATCCGAGGACTACAAATTTGGAACGCGCAACATTGATCCATGGACCCATTTTGCCCTCCGTTTTCCCAAAAAACGTCGTTTAGGGCCTCAAAACGGCTCCGGAAGTTTAGGACCCGAAAAACTGCTAAAAATAGTAAACTGTGCCGAAACTGAAAAACTGAAATAGACAATGGTGGAGCCCCAAGTGGAATAGGTGGGTGACCACCATTATCCACCTGGATCATGTACCCACACTCCATCCTGGTTGAGTATAACTCTGCCCCCATTGGTTCTGTCCCGGAGGATTCTGACCATAAGGGGTATAAGCTGGATAATTCGGTTGATATGGCGGCTGAGGACCAGGATACGGGGATTGAAAAATGGGATACTGATTCTGAGTATACGAGGGTCCCGATTAAGCAGAATAAGGATTCTGCTGGGGAGTATAAGTATAGCTTGGCGGTTGAGGGTAATAAGAAAAACCTTGAGGCGGGTTATAAACCGGTCGATATTGACCTTTAGGAAAATAACCTCCTTGGGGTCGAACAGGCTGCTGATACGTGGGGCCCTACTGAGTTGGATACGTCGGGCGCAGCATTTGATTTGGATGCGGCATAGAGTAGAGCGACGGCTGAGCAGGGTGAATAGGCTGTGCAGGTTGGCCTGACTGAGCAGGTTGACCTGTCTGATGAGGGCCACCAAGTTGCCCCAGTTTAGTGGATTGGCCTAATGGCTGAGGGCCACCAGGTTGCCCCGATTGAGCAGGTTGGCCTAATGGTTGCGGTGGGCCAGGTTGAGCCTGATAAATAGGTTGACCTGGAGCATGACCATAAGAGGGCCCTACCTGTGCAACATTTGGATTAATCAAAAGATAAGGCTGTTGAGGTTGCACCAAAGGTTGAGATGGATGAATCTACCCCCCAGGACCGTATGAAGGTCGAGGTTGATATACCGACTGCCCAACTAGTCCTTGAGGTTGCATTGGTTGGATCATAGGCTGGGCTAGCAAAGTTTGACCTTGAGGATTGTAAAGCTGCCCTTGGGAGCCGTAAAACAATCCTTGTTGGACCGAAGGTTGTCCCTGTAAGGGTTGTCCTTGTGGGTCGTATGCATACCCTTACTGAACCAAAGGTTGTCCCTGAAAGGGTTGTCCTTGCAGGTCATAAGTGTATCCCTACTGAACCAAAGGTTGTCCCTAAAAGGGTTTTCCTTGTTGGTTATAGGGATGCATAACGCCGAAAAGAAATCGATAAGCGTCAGGAGCAGGAAAGTAGATAGGGTTTCCCTACTTGTCATGCTGAAACGGAAGTGAATAAATCAGGGTATTGTCTGCTCCATAATGAGAAAAATAAGACCTATAAGGATCCTGAGGGAACTTATAAGTCTGGGAGTTCTGCTACTGAACAGCCAGCCGATACTCCTCAAACGAAAGGTCATCAAGGATTTCCATGGCAATCGAGGTTTCTACTATAGCTGAAACTCCTGACGATTATGCAGTGACAACCGGTGTTGAAGCAGCCACACAGACAGTGGGCCTAGTTGGAACATATGTGACAAAAGGTGTCGATGACGAGACAGGTGTCATCGGCGACATACCTAAGGATGGAAGGACCGAACCCCTTGACGGATTTGATGTTGCCATGGAGGCAATACCGGCCATAATCTGACCCAAAGACCTATACCTGGCTCGAAGCGACACCGAAGGTGAAGATTGAGCAGGTTCTGTTTGGATTTCTTTTGGGAAGAGTTTGTATTGTTCATCAAAAACTAGCATACCCTCACTGCCATTAGGACCATATGAATCCATGTCTGAATACACCGTAAGATCTTGCAAAAGAGTATGGGGGCTAGGAGGTATGATAGCAACCAAAAATGGTGATCCCGATGTAAGAGGGGAAAAATATTCCCCAACCCCAAATCCAAACCAAGCGTTGGAAAGAGGCCAATGGAACTCAACTGGTTCTCCAAAGGGATACTCTAACAGGATGATAGGCTGTTGAATCTCAACAAATCCAGAGATCTGTGAAGTTTCAGCTGAATCATCCGAGAAAGGACTACCAGTAGATGAGACCAATGGTTCCGCCACTGTGACTGTAGCACACCAAAAAAGAGAGAAATGTCGAAAATGAAGACTCTTGGATCAAAACCAAGGCAAACAAATATAGGCCAAGTAATCAATATTTAATGGGAGTGTAATCGTAGGTAGTTTATTTTACGACATTGAAACAAAAGCTTGTTATTTCATGTTTTAAGAGTCAAGAAACAACCAAAGATGACTCTAGTCACTTTCAGTTTTAAGCAAGCGCGAAGGGAAAAGTGCTTGATGATCTTTTCAAGTTTATGGAGTAAATAAAGATAAAAAATGACTTCTCAGGTAGTCTAGGTAAAAGGGTGTACCAGGTTCCCGTGAACTACCATATACACCTTGGTTATAAAATGAAAGAAGAATCAACCAAGGACTTGACGTATGTGCAAGTAGTCTCCCCAAATGCTGTGTTCGGTGTATCACGGTTACGAGGCGATAGACTTGGCTTCCTATGGATAAAAGGATTTCAACCTATAGGGGTCTCCCTTTATATACTTGACGGTATGGGGAGCACAAGTCCGTACTAGCGCTGTCTGAAGCCAGATGGCGAGTGACAGCTGCTAGGTTTTAAGACACCGGAACACGGACCACTAAATGTTTTGTTAAGTTTCAATGTTGCCTTAGGTTAATTGAATAAATTATAAGTTGATCTTGTATTTATGTTTCAATTCTAAGGTCCTAACGAATGTTGGATCTCACAAATTCTTGAATGCAAGCTACATGCCATAAAATACCATTTTGTTTAATGAAGAGCTATCAACGAGAAGGTTAGGAATTTCAAGCGATAGCAAATAATGAGAACACACATAAGCATTCTTCGCAGAACCTGATGCAAAATAATGAGAATGAAAAATCTTTCCTAGAATTTTGAATGTTAGTTATGCAAAATATTTCCTAATCCTATGATGCAAACAAAAAAAATGCAAGCACAATATATTTTTTGATTTTTTCAATGTAATAGAGAAAACATTGCACTAAACAACATGAAAAAAAATCTTCACACTAGTTCGAGAGTACCAATGCGAAATTTGAAACAAAGCAACTCAAAAAACTCAAAAGCAAATGAGACAAGAACTCAAACCATTGTCACAATCTCTCAAATCAAAGAAATATGTCAAAACGGACCCATACAAGCAATGTGAGCTATGCTTGGAGTGATAGGAAGCAAAACTGAATGAAAGAGACAAGACTCACTCAAGACTCATTTCACCAAAATCAACCACTCAAAACAGATCTAGGGAGCTGAATGTAATCAAGAAAATAATGAAGGTGACCGCGAAACAAGAGACCCAAACTCCAACAGAAGGCTCAGCATGTCAAATCACTAGAAAGCCCTAAATCCATGATGCAGAAAGAAATGGACAAACAACTGAAGGAAGAGGGCTAATCACAGTCACAAAAAAACCCAAAGCATTCAAATCAAGTCAAGAAAACACCCAGAGACACCAGGATGGACAAAAAACTACAAAACAAGGGAAACCCTAGCACCTACAGGAATTGGCATGACTGTCTGGCTGTAATCAGTGCTAGATAGGGGATGGCGCGGGTGATAAACTAGAAAATCGCGCCAGTGGGCACGATTTTCAGGCTGGAAACCGTGCCAATCAAGCCAACCTTGAAAAGATGAAAATTTGGAAAAACAGAGGTCAAAACTGATCCTCTGGGGCTGAACAGGGGCCTAAGACTCAGCAAAATAACCCAGAAAGGCAAGTTAAGCTGGCAAAGACCAAGAATAAGATCTAATAGATGAAAGACAAACTCGCACTGATCCCCAATGGAGTCGCCAATTTCTTGGTGAGGTAAATCCTCTCTATGGACAGAGGTGATCCCACTAGCCTTGGAGTGGATCTAGCCACAAAAAAGACACGCTATGACATCAATTCCTAGTTAATAATGGACAAAGAGTTGGTAGATCACTTTCCGTAGTTCCTGCACTATTGTGTCATCCAGAAGAATGGCTGCCTCCCGCTCCTGATTCGGCAGATCATGATCCACTCATTCTCACAACCGGATACCCTCACATACACAAAAAATGAAGATGATACACAACATACTAGTTCGCATTCCCAACTATCAGTCAATCGAAGAAGACTAAATCACAGGTATTAAATAAATATAACACAGAGATGGAAACAATATCATAGTCAAGTATATTAATTTAAAGAAGGAAGAGTAAAACCAGTCTTCAACATTGCGATCTCCTCTATCAGGGTTCCAGCGGAGCACGTCTCACAAATCTCGTCGGGAATTCAGATGGGGCTCTCTCTACGGGATACTCCTCAGTTCAACCTTCTCTATAATGATTACTCAGCTATAATGTCTCTTCTCCAAGTTCAGCTTCTTGGCTATATGTTCAGCTCTGTTTCAACTAGCTTGTGTAAAGGGACAAGGATTGTTTATATAGAGGGAGAAGGAGAAGTTAGGATCCCTATAATCTTGGGGGAAGTCCTATCCTCTTAGAATGTTCCATCAACCATTTCCTAAAGGAAGAGATATGTGGTTTATCGAGTTTAACTACTTGCAATGAGTCATTCCTAAGGTGGTTAAAGGAAACTTTCGCCTCCAATTTGTTAAAAAAACATTCCCAAAAAGGCTAGCGCGGCCTCTAGTGCAAATTTTCCTCATTGGCGTGAGGAATGAACTGGGTACCCACACCAATGCCAAAACATGGGTTTTTAAGTGCTTTTTGAGGAAATTTTCAACAAGAAGAATCATGTCCTTATACAGAAGGATACAAAGAAGGTATTTGCAGAGTTTGACACTACTCACAGGTCACAGAAAATACCCTCCAATATGCACGACAAGGGATTGTAGGAACGGTGACAAAATGTTATGTAACACCATAGCCTCCTTGCCTTCCAAATACCTTGGAGCCCTTCTCTGGGGAGGAACTAAACAAAAAAGAAAATGGGCACTAGTCAACTTGAAAGAGTTCTGTAAACCAAAAGCACAAGGCAGACTAGGGCTATGCGATCCAAAGCATAACAATAGTATCATGGGAGCCATTATAGCAGCCAAATATACAAGGATTTGGCCCAAGGAGGACCTAATCAGATTCAACATCGATCCAGGAGGATCCCAAATATGGAATGCGGCTAGCAACCAAAAATAGTTGATCCAAACCCATAGCTTCTGGGAATTGCACGGTGGTACTCAAGCCAGATTCTGGGAGGATTCTTGGTAGAAAATGCCCAACCTCTCCTCAATTTTTCCCAGACCCCTTTGGAGCACAGTTTTATAGGCAATGCAATGTAACTGTGTCCAATATTTCTGGAGCAATGATGCAACTCAAGGCTACAAGACCTGGCTTCACACTGACAGATGGCAAGAAGACTAGAACAATGAATCACAGATACATTTGGGAGGAACTAATAACTAAAAAAAGAATTAGAGCCCACCAAGGACCTGATATTCTTTGACGGGGCCATACTCCAAGTGGAAATTACTCCACCAAAGAAGCCTAAAATTTCTTACAACAGCAGAACCCAGATACATCCAACCAAATATGGAAGAAGATATGGTCTGCCAAGCTCTAGCCCAAAGTATCCACCTTTCTATGGTTACTCAGTAAACGATGCATCCTCACATGGGAGAATCTATTGAAACGAGGTTTTGTGGGACCCTCAAGATGCCCTCTATGTTAGGAATACCATGAAACTATTGATCACTTGTTGGATCTTTGTCCCATATCCAACGCCCTATGGAACAAGACTAAAATTATATGCAGACACACCAATAGAGAAAGGGGTAACATCATCAACAACATCAGCAAGTGGATGGAAAAACCTTACTCCAGCAACCTTCTGAATAGACTATGGCAGTTGCTTCCAAGCCTCCTTATCTGGAACATATGGAAAGAAAGGAACAATTGGATCTTTAAAAACAATGCCTCCAACTGAGAGAAAATATGGGCTAGGCTCCATAAAAATCTCACAGAAACTCTAACCATAACTGCTTGGAGTAAGGAAGACCTCCTGACAACTACAACTGAATGCAACATTTGGAACAACTGGCACATGAGCATCAACACCCCTTTGGATAAACCCCAAGGGAATGCAGGAAGAACCATCGCATCTGAACAAAGGAATCCCCCACCAAATGGTTTCTTCAAATGCAACTTCGATGGAGCCTCCAAAGGCAACCCCGCAATTTAGCGGTATCTTCAGGAACTCCCAGGTTAAACCCCTTCTAGTCTTCTACGGAAGCATGGGATGGGACAACAACAATTCCGTGGAGCTAGAGGGGCTCATCCAAGGCATCTTCAGAGCCATGGAGTTCAACTATTTTCCACTGAAAATGGAGGGAGACTCGCAAATAATTACTCAGGCTGCCACTCAAATCCTTCATGGCTCTTCCTCCTCAAAGGACTCCACCAGCTAGAGGCTAGCTAACAGGCTCAAGCTCCTCGAACAGTTGATACAAAATCATAGGGCAATAAATTTTCACCATGTGCGCAGAAAAGCCAACACTATGGCAGATATCCTATCCAACAAGGGGGTGGAAAGCCATAACATGCTTCATTACTCCCACCTCTTAGATTGAGGATGACTCCTTACACATGGAATGCCAATATCTCATCCAAAACAACCATCTCTCCCCGGATGCGGGTGACATGATGCGCACGTTTGAAGATGCTCCCTCCCACATTCAAGCTGATGAAGACATGCAATGCATGCCTTCATATGAAGTGGAACCACCTCCCTGCATTAATTCACACGAGGTGATGGAGGTAATTGATTACAATGACACACAATCCAGCAACGACATTGGGTGGAACCTCTCTGCTACAATCATTTGAATGAGCTCCCAAATGGATATAACTCACCGCCATAACATGAAGCACGTGATACAACATGAGAACTGCCACAGAATTTACATGTGAGTGTGTCACAATAATGCATAGCATATGCACTTGTGCCACAGGTCTACAAAATGGAAAGCCCCTCCGCAAATTTTTATTCAAAGTTTTCTCCTTCTAGCTCACAATTCCCTCTTAGCCTTTCTGCTTCAGTTTCAACCCACCTGCGTGCTCCACCTTCCGTGCAACCTCCCCCCCAGTGCCAGGTTGCTGGGGACCCTCCTGGATGCCCACCTCCCTGCCTGCGTGCCTCCCTTCGGCTTCCCTTGCCTTTCTAGTTTCTTCTGACTGCGTGCTCTCATCATCAATCTCCCCTAGTTGCACAACCCCCACCTATGCGCTACCTTGCCCAATAACTCTTTGCTGTGCACTCCCTATCTCTACTCTAAGCTTCTTCTCAATACCTCTTAGCCCCCCATTCTCCTTTTATTTCACTACCCCATGGCTCTGCGACTGCGCCAAAGGACAATCAGAGGTGGCCAAAGAGGCACATTCCTAGGATGCTACCATCGTGGGCTCGATAATCGTTTGGAGTCCTTTGAGGGCTCCTCTTCTGGAAATCACGCCAGGGATGCCACCTAGAGCCCTGCGCATGACCAGGAGGAGGAAGCCCCTATTCAGGGAATGTAGAGAAGTAGAAGTGGACCCAGGAAATCCACCATAGTGCACCAGGAACACCCCACGCCCTAAAAAATCGAGCCTCTTCCGGTTCAGGAGGCAGTGTGGGAAGACACCGACATTTGGATCATGGACTCTGAGGGCACTTGGACACGCATATCAGATGTTGAGTACCTAGTCACTCCCATTCTCTATGCGTCGGCTTCTAGGCCTTCACGCAGGATTACGGTTGTCGTATCAAGGAGGAGGACCCAGACAACAAGAACGATGCAGAAACACCATGACTACGTGGTTGCTCAAATCCTTTTATTTTTTTGTTATTTCAGATCTTACCACAGAACTTTTACTTTCACAGGTGCCACGACACATTTTGTAATTTCCTGTCTGATGTTATTACAAGGCTGGTTTCCTCCAAGGAGGCAACCCCATACCTGCACTACTTTGAAAGCACTGAAGGTTGGGATTGGATAAGCGCAGCTTACCGACTCAGCCTGTAGCATATGTACTTTTTTTTATTTTGAATCAATATAGTTTATCCTAACTTACCAAAAAAAAAATTGTTCTACAAGGACCAACAATGAAGAAAATGAATGTTGTTCTAAGAAAAGAAAAAAATATAACATGCAAATGAAAATGAATTGCTCCTTAGCTCATCTGGAGTGGTGTTGTAGGTTAATGAAAGGGGGAAAAGCTTTTACAAAACTTTGAGGGATCTAGTGGAACGAATGTATAAATTTTCTTTCCACTTACAATACAAAAATCAATTCAATGATTCCAATAACAAAATTTTATCTAAACTACACGATGATTTTCCAGAGAATTGGTCAATGAGACATGTTCGACTTTTAATAGCAAAAGCGTACAAAAAAAAAAAAAAGGAATGAAAAAGTAATATTCCTTTAAATATTTTTCTAGAATTATATGTATATATTACTAGAAAGAAATCATTTATAAATATCACTTTTGTTATATTTACTTTTCATATATCAATATAAAAATCTAATAGTTTATTTTCATGTTACATTTTCAGGAAGATTATGAAAATCTCAAAGGATTAACAAGCTGATATCAAAAATATTCCAGTAGGAATGTCCAAAAATGTGTACAAGGAGATGGTCAAAGAAATGGACATAATTGCATCGCACGAGGAGCCATCTCAAAAACAACGTGCTTCAAATGTAATATGTAATCATTGAATTTTTCGATTAGGTACAATAAATAAAAAATTTAGCATTAAATATTAATTTTCAATTATTTTCTTGCAGAAAAGAAAATAAAATGGAACCCATTCAGTGCATAAAACAGGACGACAAGGAAGAAAAGGGTTGATATCTAAGTTTGTGAGTAATTGTTACTTCCTTATAACAACTTAACTAGATTTCATTTTTTTATATTTTAAGTTGTTTTACAACAACCATCATTGGATGTCTTCAAACAGGTGTTAACATACAAAGAATAACCATCAGACGAATTGATTGACATTGGATTAATATGGGTTGTCAGTATATGTTGGCATATCAGAAATTAATTGTGGAATTTGTAAGCATCTATCGATCTTGTTTTACTTAGCTCCGTCTATAATTAATAGAACAAAAAAATCTTTTATATTAAATATATGATTTTTTATGGGGTATAAAACTTGTAGGAAACAAAGTATGGAACCGGGCCAACAAATGAATTGTTGAAAGATGGCATGAAATTTGGTTTTGAAAGAATGTGAATATTTTGTGAGTCAATTATTGCTATGGTGCATTTCTTTTTTATTTACATTGATGTATATTATTTAATATTGAAATTTTCATTATTCTCACCAATGTATATACACTCATTACAATTTATTTTTATGTTTGTAGATGGAAGTTGAATAAGAAGAAGAAAACAATCAACACGGTGAACAAAACATTCCTCAAAATAACCCAAGTCATGGAAGTAGCTCGAGCAGTGACAGCTCTTCAAGCGAAGAATGATGAACAATATATTTGGATAACAAAGCAAGGCATTGTATTTTTTGAAATATTTTTCTGTAAAATAAGACATTTGTTTAATGTAATGGACATAGTGTCCCAATTGAAAGACATAGGGATACCAATAACTATCCCATTGTGTATGAAAAAGAGTGTCTTATTCATATATATATAATAAAATACATTTTAATTTGCTCTATTGTGTTCTCCATTGTCACTATGAAATGTTACACCATAAATTAAATATATGGATGATTAAATATTATAATGAAGAGATGCGAAATCTAATGATAGGATATAACAAATTAATCCAAACATCACATTCAAATGCACTAATAAAATTTAATTGATATGAATATTGTTATAAGATATGTGTCGACTTTTGATGAATAATGAATTTTAAAAAATCACAATAATTGCACTATCACATGTCGATGTTTCTAAAAAATACAAAATGAACATCAGTGCGTTTTAGTTACTGTGCACCAATGCCTTTGTATGCTAATGTCCACCAGTGCGTTTCTATGAACTATGGGCACCACACAAATACCAATACCAATTAGAATGCTCGTGCATTTGTGTGATACTGCACACTGGTGCATTTCTACGACCTATGGGCACCGCACAAATACCAATACCAATAAGAACGTCAGGTGCGCTTTATCGATGACTACCACCCGGGTGGTCCGATAGGCATTGCATGCACCAGTGTGGTTTTCCTTTAACGCGTCGGTGCATTTTTATAACTTGACGACCCAGTGCGTTCTATCACCTACAGGGCGCCCAATGTGGTTTTACACCTTAATGGCCCATTGCATGCACCTTCGACCACCCTGGTGCGACTTTCTGGCTGACACGCACCGGGACGTTGCTAAACGCCCCAAGGCATCCAAAATCCGTTTTCTGTCCTGGTGCTTGGTAGGTTTACAATATCGGTGCATTCACGGTACAACGCACTGGTGTGTTGACACCCAATTAGTGCACCGGTGAGAAAAACATCTGTAACAACCTTCGATTGCCCAGGGTTTTTTAGTTGTGTTGAAATTTCGTTAGAAGCTCCGCCAAAACCTCTGTTACCAAAAATGGATGTTGTAGAAAATGTTTTTTTGACAATTTTGGCCAAATTTATAACACTAAAAACCTTCGTTATAACCTCTGCTAGAGGGTATTTTCCTTGTAGTGACTCAAGCTTGATACTTATACAAATTGATCACCCTAAAACTCTTTGAATCCATTACCCAATGGCCTTCCCTTTTTGTTCCAACCAAAAAAATTCAAAAACCAAACTCTGAGCCCATTAACTAGCCTAAAATTTCCAAGAAAAAAAAGCTAAATTTTACAGAGAGATCCCTCTCTGAAACTGGAAGGGCTAGATCTGAGCTTCCAAAGCGGTTTTTATGTTACCTCTAAATTTTTTTCTTCAGCGTTGAAATTACAGAGTGATAACATAGTGGCGAACATACTGGGGAGAAAAATATTTTATCTTCCTCAGAAAAGTGTATCAGTTCCAGATATGATTACTAATGGTGGATAGTGATCAAACACAAGAAGGCTGAATTATTCACATGGCGACTCCATGTTCAAAATATCTAGAGCTTCAAAGTTTTCAGGATGACTCCACTATCAGCGAATCTAGGATTTAAAGCATTCATGGCGACTCCACTACATGATGATCAGATTTCTTGTTGAACAAGATGATAGGGTGTTACACCAAATTTTGGTCATCTAACCTATTACTATTAGATGGACCAAAGTACACCATGTAAGACCAATTTTACCATAGTAAAATTGCTTTCACTATGAAAAATAACTTAATAATCCATAATTTATTGAGTTGTTTCTGGTCTAAATAGGAAACCCCATGAGGAATAATTGAATAAATACGTATTTGTTTGATTTTCCTCATGGGATAATTAATTAAGCCACGGTTTAATTAATATTCCTAGTCATATTTAACCCAAAACAAGAAAATTAATTAGATAAATCATTATTTATCTTATTATTTTCTAGGAATAATTATTTAAAACATTATTTAAATAATATTCCTTCTTAAATTTGACTAAATCATTTATAAATAATTTAATAAATCGTTATTTATTTAATTATTACTCAATCACATTCTTAAAATAATAAATAAATCATTTATTTATTTATTATTTACAAATAAAGAGATTTGACCAAATTCAAATTCTTTTTCCCTCCAACAAAAAAAAATAAAATATTCCATAAAAATTGGATCTAGGTTTGGTTAATAATATTTTAATTATGCACCAATATCTAGACTAACTCAATATTTTGTTCTAAATAGAAGGGTTTTTCCATTCATTCACTACCATTTGTTGCCTAAATATCACTCTGGATCTATACTATTGGTCTGACTTTGATCCTCCATCATTGTCATATTTTTCTAGTTTTTGCTTGTGAGCACCCATTGAGTTCCATTTTTGTCTGGGTTTTTCGCACCATCAAGAGAGAGAGATATTAGATTTGAAGCATTGAGGACATACAAGAAACCATCTCATTGAGGGGCACTGGTAACATCTTTCTATGTTCCCTTCCTAGGTGTCATAATACAAAAAATTCTTTGAAAATTCTTGTCTTGTTCATTGGATGCATGGAGAAACTCTTGCTTATTATTTGTTGTTTAATGTCTTGAACTGCATAGATCTAGATTTTCGTAGCATTCATTCTTATCACTAACTACAGATCTAAGGAAATTGACAACCATCTTTGATGTTAGGGTTGTTTATTATGTAGAGCTAAAGTGAGCTTTTTGCTTACACTTGCGATTAGAATTGACACTAACAACTTGCGACTCCACAAGGGTTTATAATTATGAGCGCTATCATTTTTTAGATCCCTGAATGACCAGCTGCTTCAACCCCTAGGGATTTTCTTCAACTTCTTATTTTCCATTTATTGATGTTGTTTTTAACCTTTAAAACCCTAAAACAGTAAAAATTCGTACTTCTGTGTGTTTCTAGGCCTATTGCACAGGTAACAAGTATCAGCCACAATAGAGACGACAATTTTTTTGGAAATTTTCTCCCGAAATAGCCGGAAGTGTAGGTTGCACTTTTTGGGCCAAAACCTGCGACCTCAACCTTCAGGAAGCGGAAAACTGCCTGAAACCTGCGACCTGTACTTTTTGTGGGAATTTTTCTATGATTTTTATGGGTTTGTCTGGGCCACTGTTTAGGGTTGTTTGACCTCCCTCTTCGCCTGTCTTGGACCTGTGCTTTCTTAGTTTTACTCGTCGAAGTAGGAACCAATCCCCTTAGGGCTTCAAAACGCTTCCACCTTTTTAGGAGGAGTTTAGCTGAAGCAGGTCTTCTAATATTTCAGTGCTTTTAGCCATTTTTTAGATTTGAACTTGTACTTTCAAATCCATTTCATATCGGTTATTCATCTATCCAAAACACCTATTTTTAGTTTTGTTTGGTCCTCCTTTAGGGTGCCCTCCATTTCCCTTCAGGTTGTAGCCTTTTGCCACCCTTTTTGAAACATTTTTCCCTCTGGTTTTTTGTTGTTTTCTGCACGTATTTCCAGAAAATCTGACCTTTAGATCCCTGTCCCTCCTGACTTTAGATCCATTGGATATTTTGTGTGTTTTAACTAGATTTATCCCACCCATAAACTAGTTGTTGGGAAGCCCTCCTCCTTGGGTTTAAATTGATGCATCTTTAGTTGTTTATTTTACTGTCGCATTCAGTTTCCTTTACTTTCATTTTCAGATTTATTTACAGTTATACAACATCTTTTTTCTTTTTTTTCTCTACACACGTCTGGGCTTAATAAAAATTAACACACTTATCACATACATGCACACCCTAAGTGAAGAGCACCTGGTTTACACCATCGGGCTAAGACTAAAACATTGTAATCAATTGATCCTGCACCTCCCTGCCCTTGTTCATCTCTCTTCCTTTATGTGTTCTGTGTCTCTTTACCATCATTTCTCCCCCAAGGCGTTTATCCCAGAGACTCTAAGGCCTTCATCCTTAGTTTCTGTTAGGAAGACTTACCCCTCTACGTAAGGTTTGTGTTCTTCCTCCACCGAGTCCCCATTCTGACTCTGCTTCTGGTTCATTGGGTTCCCCTTCTAGTTCTATCCCCAGTTCTCCTCCACCTTTCACCTTCACCATGTCTGGTTCAGGACCTACCGATGGTGGCAACCCCGACCCTAATGCTTGTAATGCTACTAGTGGTGCTGCGATAGGAACTATCCTGGTTTGCATATCAGGCCAATGAAGCTCCCTTTAGACATCCCCAAGTTTTAAGGAATTGTTGGAGAGGATCCTACCAACCATGTTCGTTCTTTCCACATGTGGCGTTAGTCTAACTCCATCACTAATGACTATGTCTGTCTTCAGTTATTCTAGCATATGCTTACTGGAGAAGCTTCCAAGTGGTATGTTGACTAGGCCTCCTCCTCTCATACTATTTTTGTGACCCTTGCCAAGGCTTTTTTGTCTTATTTCGAGCTTCCCCTTTGCTATGACACTAGTACCGAACTCTTGACCTCTTTTCGTCAATCTTCTGCGACCCTCTTATCTCACCATGTTCAAGAACAACGGAGAAGAAAGAGCCTGTGTCGAGCCCCTACCTTCAAAGACCGTGTCTACATGGAATAGTTTGTCAGATCCCTTTTGCATGTTGTTATCACTCAGAAAAAATGAAACATTATTTGACATGGTCATAGAGTTTATTTGTCACAAATTGGTATAGGAAATTTTAAATTTTTCATCTTTAAACCTAGCTTAAGGTTCAAACCCACCTCCATATAGGTCACATAATTTCTCATAAGTCATCATTAGGTGTCAAATTCCATCTCCTGAGCGTTTAAATCCAAAAAGGACACTTTAGCCAATTTTTCCTCTTTTCGTAGCATTTTACACTATAAAATAACAGTTTTTTCTACGAAACTGCCTAATAGTTTCGTAGAAAAACTATTAGAAAATGAGCTAGCCACACTACAAAAAAGAAAAATTCTACTTGTCTTGTCAAATCTGGTGCAAGGTGTCAGTTCATGATTATAGGAGATAGGGTGGATGTCATTCGAGTCAGTTAGGGTTATTTCAAAGGTATAAGGTCATGCCTGAGGTCATCATTACCGTTTTTAGCATGCATGAGTCATGATCAGGGCATGAGTTGTCATCAAAACCATAAAAAATTACCCAATTAATTCTTTGTGTCATTTCTATTTATTCTTGCATGTTATTGAGTTGTTGGAGAGCTGCTTCACCAAGGTAAGCTGATTGTTGCCATTTTCAAAAGTTGCAGGTGTCACTAATCAAGCGAGGCTGAGAAGACATAAATTCACCATGGCTACAAGAAAGAAGACTAAAAAAGGTGGTCACTGCCTCAGATATGAACCCATGAACATGAATTTGTTAAATGAAGACCCAACTGCCTTGGAGATATTCAAAAGAAAAGGTTGTTTACAGTTTTGCCAAATATTTCAAGGGTGCCATTTGCAGGTTTCTAAGGAGTTTGTTATCAGTTTCAATGGGACAGCTTCAAAGGTGGGAATGTTAAACCTCACAGTAACACCAGAGACCATTGCAACAGCAACTAAAATCCCTAGAGGAGGGGAACAGTGGTTCAAAGGCATCAAGTTCACCATGCACGACTACAAATAATTTATCAAGCTAGAGCATAGTGAAATTGATCTCACGAATGCTATCCCAAGGAGCTACATGAAAGAAAATTTCTCAAATTTGCTGCTTATTATTCAGAAGTACTTCACCTGTGAAGGGAGGTTTCACATGGTCTACTCCTACCACCTTAGGATTCTACTACATTTTTTGGGTAAGAGGTATATTGACTTTCCCTTTTACTTATACATAAGTCTACCTAAAATGTCAGATAAGGTCCAAGTTAAAAAAGAAGGAAATGAAACTTCTCTCTTTCATCATGGTTTGATCAAGTTGCTGGTGTTGGAGGAGTTAAAAATATTAGGCAGAGATTGTACATCCTTTATGTTCATCAGTGGTTTTGAAATGGATGTTGTCACTCCTAAAAGAGTTCCCAAACCTAGAGATGTTTCATCACCTACAGTAGTAGAGCCGCAGTTGAGCTAATGAGCATGGATACAGAGCCTTTGCAGAAGGTTGATACACCCAAGGCTACACTTGCAAAATAGAAGCCAACAGTGAGAAAACATGGCAGCAAGAGGATTGTAAGGAGCCAAACAGTGGCTAAGGGTAACTTAGAGGACATCTTGCATGCCATTGATATTAAAGAAACTCCCATAGTCCAAGTTGAAGACATAGATGAGGGAGGAAGGAAGCTTAAGAAATGAAAAATAGCTAAGAAGTTAGAATTTATAGGTGATGATGTTGGATTCATGTTTCAAGCTAGAAAACCAATGGCAAGACATGCCAGAAAAGTCTTGGAAAGCAGCAAATAAACTCAGAAGGTCAATGAAACTTCTCAACCACCACCAAGTATCATAGACCTCTCCTCACCTTCAAAAGAAGAATTAGTCATCAAACAAAAGAAGGGAAAAGAGAAAATAATTGAGAAGTCAGAAGTTTAAGTCCTTAAGGAGTATTTGAAAGATGCAAGTGAAGAGATATTAGTCTTGAGGAAAGAGGCAAAGAAACATAGAGCTGAAAGAGTGCAGTTTAAATAGATGAGGAAGATATGGGAGGATCAAGTCACAAGTGTCTCAAAGACCTTGGATAATGTTAGGGTCCTATAATAAGAGGATTCACAATTTTTGAATTGATTGTGATAGTCTTGTAAATATGTACATACCTTGCTTTCTACAAGTTGTTTTCCCATATTTTGAAAAATGAAAAATAAATAAAAAATAAAAGAGGGTAAAAAGTCCTAAAAGAATAATCAAAGGACTTAGAAAAAGATACACCCCAAAAGAAAAAGAGATGAAAATAAAGCCTAAAAGTGAGCAAGCCAAAATGCCACTACTATTTACTTTACTGCAAGAATAATGATTATGTGTAAATTGTCAATAAATGTCATAATCCATGATTGGTTAAATAGTTTAAACTTAACTTTTCATGCTTTGAATTTCATGTTTTAGAAAGAGAATAAAGATATGTCAAATAGTATAAACTTGACAAATCATTAGATTAGATAGAGAATAAATGAGAAGCTCAACAGTTTAATCTAAGCCCTCGGATGGAATAAGGTTAGACTTAGATAGATTTATGCTTTAAAAGAAAAACTAATTTAAGGTTGCAAGCCTAAATGCACCCATGAAAATGAAGAAAAAATGTTAGAAATCAAGATGGGTAGGTAGAAAGCAGCTGTACAAGCATGTAATAAAGCATCATCGGGAAAAAATTACTAATTTCCCCTCCCCTACAAATATTCAGTATTCTAAACTATCAATTAAAGAGGCTCAGAGCATTTCTCTGACTTCTGTTGGGACCGGACCCTAGGCTCTGTTATCACAAAATCTGACCCTGATAGGCTACTCATCAAGTATACTCTAAGTAACTCTTTCAAACCAATATTTTGGTTGAGGTTTATCCTCCTCAACCTGAGAGGGCTCTCTCAATAGGTTTAAGATTTTTTATTAATGATTAGATGG